>JZLH01S0323344.1:0-19660 GCA_001188425.1 Eucidaris tribuloides | reverse complement strand
AAGTAAACTATGCAAGGCTTCTCCTGTGAAAATCTTGTAGTCAAACGTTCACTCATTCTAAAACAAACAATGTCAATATCACTAGTAGCATGGAAACGTGCTGTGTGGCTCTCTATGGGGCTTATTTTTATCCTACCCGGCAAAGAATAAGATACTCCTATGTTTATGCTTGATTCTCCTTAAGTAAACAAATTACAGACAAATCCTCCCAGGTGGAAGATCCACATCTGCTAGTGAACCGCTGGTATATATTTCAACTCATTTGGTTCTTGAGGCATTTTCAAGTGTTCCCAATGATGTCACTAACCTTTAAATGCAAAAGTGCTCTATTATACAAATAATGAATTTTTATGAGTTCAATGGTACGAATATTTTCATGAGTTTAAGAGTCCATTTAACGTTGCGAAGCTGAGTTGAATGGACCGTTTAACCTTTCAATGAATGAAAATATATGTACTATTGAACGAATGATAAAACATTCCTTATTTGTTTTATACAACATTATTAAGTAGATCTTTGTCATTTGATTGGAGGATTGACAAGTATGAAAAATATAGCCATACATAGGCCTACATTCTGACACTCTTTCTGGCTTATTCACAAATTCAGCATGTTCTGTGTATAGTGAATGGGACGAAAATAGAACGTGCACGCGAAAATATAACCAACATGCATGCAAAAATATAACCAAAATGCACGCTGCGCTGAATGGAGTATTTATTCAATATCATGTGACCAACAATCCTCCAATCAAATGACAAGGATCTACTAATTCTACTTGGATGTTGTATAAAATTACATAAGAATACAAAACTACATGAATAAAAGTATCACTAAATGCCTTACCTCAGACAACTTAGTACCAAGTCAAGGGAGTTTTCTTTGAAAGGGAAAAATTCTTCATCTGCTTGCACTTTGACCGTTTTGATGTCATCCGGTGTTGGAGCTTGGTCCTGCAATTTAATGGTCAAACACCAAAATCACACCACAAATGCAAATTTAATACATAAAAAGACTAATCAAAACTATAAAACATGCCAAGAAATGAGAGTCAAGACTATTAGTCTCAAGGCCAAGACATTGAGAAACTGGTCTGAGACCAAGGCCAAGACATTGAGAAACTGGTCTGAGACCAAAGCCAAGACCAGGTACTTTCATTTGTATAATCTTGTCACATTTCAGATTTCACACCCACCCAAGAAAGAGACTTGTGAGATGCAAGCTAGACCTGGATACATCACTGATTATAAACAAGCTCCAAAATTCAATAAGAAATTTCAGCTTCTACCAACCTTGTGATTTTTGCTGGCTAGCTTTTGTCCAATCCTGTGGACTTTCTCAAGCCAATTGGATTATTTACACCACCAGCAAAAATCACACGGTTGGTAGAAGTTGAAATTTCTTATTGTACGTTTCACCCCAACTGATGAAAGTATTTTGTATCAAGCCCCAAAATCTTTTATTCTAATTGGCCATCAGGGAATTCAAAAGTGCTTTTCAACATTTGTGCAACTTTTACACTAACCTCTCTTATCATGTTTCCCCCTTGAGAGATAAATATTTCAGTATATTCTTCTGCTTTTACTACACACTCACGTAAGATTACACCTGTCCTTCCTAATGCTTATGAAAGCTATTATCTATTTAATAAATGTATAAAGTTTAATTCTTAGTCTTAACATGTTGCTTGGGAAATGTTGCTTCACATATAGTACTGAACATTCAATGCATACTATACAAAAACAAAAAGGATGAAACAATTTAATTTGATTGAACACTTCTACAAATAGAGCAATGTTCAGCCCTTTGTTAATCATTTTGTTAGTTATTTGTGAAATAGAAAGAAACATAGATATTTTCGACATATTCATGGATATCTATGCCATGGGTTCAAAATTGAAAAAAATTTGAAACACTCATTGTAACAACTGAATTCTTCACAATATAATAAAAAATGACATTATTAGAAAGTGTAAAGTATCAAAATGTTTGTTTTCAACACTTTTCAATCATACACATGCATAAAGTTGACACTCCGGATGTTGCTTTTATCAATGTTCAAAAACACTCAACACAGGCCTGCCAACTCTCATGCAATGAGCGCGAGACTCACACATTTTGGCCCTTTCTCACGCCAACATTTTGTTTGATTTTGTATGCGTTTCTATGTGATCTCACGCCTTTGGTCCCTTGGGTTATATCATTGGCCTATGGGAGTCTCACACAATTTCATTCACTGAGATTGGCAACTCTGCTCAACAAGTTAGGAGTTAAGGAGATCATTATACGAAGACTACCAATGCTACAAGGTGCCACTTTCAAGAGATAAATATTCAACACTTTCTTTTGATTCACTGCACATACAACAAGGATTGTTCCTGCCTATTCTGTACACATGTTACTCATTCAACATCTATGAGTACCAATGATTAACTTACACAGATTAGGTTCTTGATCTGCACAGCAGTGAAAGGGGCCTAAGGTGAAGATTAATGCAAGACCATTTCTCTGCTGGGGAAA
Organism: Eucidaris tribuloides; assembly: GCA_001188425.1. Lineage (NCBI taxonomy): Eukaryota > Metazoa > Echinodermata > Echinoidea > Cidaroida > Cidaridae > Eucidaris > Eucidaris tribuloides. The sequence continues at coordinate 17,140 of JZLH01S0323344.1, read as the reverse complement.
GTATTGTCAAGCTTGAGTATGTCACTATTAAATGAGAGTTTCGATTGGTTTGTAACTGTCTGTCACTGTGAACAATATATTTTCGTCACCTATGTAAATGACTGACATTACCTTTGAACCTTGAAATGGACCACCCATTGTGTCATGGGAGTAAATCTGTTCTGAAGAAGGGGCAAGGATCCAAGCAGTCTGGTGCAAAAACTATGTTTTTAAACACATTCTGAACCTATTTTCAAAAAGCATTTTTAAGGAGAAATATTATCCATTATATAGAATAAGAGGTGATTTCGATACAATTTGCAATAATCAGCTTTATTTTAAAACTGTTTTTCCTCAAAAAAGTGTGTGTCTGTGTGTGGTGGGGGGGGGGGGTGTGGGTGGATGTTTGTACAAGCCATCCTCCTCCTGTAAGAAAACTGGGATTGACACCTTTGCATGGTACAGCTACTATAAAGGTAGTGTAATACTGCCCATCATCACATGTACCAATAATAACCACTCCTATATCAGGATGAATTGCTGCAAGCAGTGTACAACTTGACAATGCTAAAATTTCCTGTTTTTTGGCAGTACATTTGTAAAATTTGCCCGCTAAATTTTTCTCATCCTTTAAAATTATCCTTCTGGGTGATGAATGTAAGGTGAAGGATGAAGAAAGAAGAGAAGATATCCACTGATAGAGATTGATGTGATGTTGTTTGAGCTACTGATGTCTACATAATTTGCTTGTAATGCAATTACCGCACATCAGCGCCTCAATTCCGTCTGCTGCCCTCAGGGGGTGAAACCAAACATAATATTATTCACACTGACACAGGAAAATTCATCTCACAAACACTTCATTATAAATCATGACATTTTTCATTTCTCATCATGTACTCAAACAGTGTAACAATTCTGAAATACATTTATGCCAAAAATGCTGAGATTGCTTCTCCTGTATAAGCCACTCTGGCCTGAGGCAATATCCCTGTCTACTGAGATGTGTTCGTGAGGAAATAAAATGTCTCATTAATACCTTAAAGCAGTGATGTAAAACTGGAAGCTTTCAGAAGCTCTTAGCACCAGTTAAGGAAAATGAGAGATGATAAACGTCTGATGTCATTCTGAATGCATGCAAAATGTGTTTACAAGAGAGTTAATGTTTGCATCTATGCATTTTTCTTTAAAGCAGTGAAAAAAATCCTGACTTTAGTGAACAATCATATACATTTTTGATATCCTTCAGATGGAAACAAAGGTAAAAAATATATGAAGTTGAAAAAGTTGATTTGTTAATTTAAGTACTTAGTACTTACTTTAACGTGACATTTCCTTTTACATTTTTAAGTAAAATATTAACTGAAATTACAACGCACACTTCTTATCATCTCAAATTTATTGTAGCTTGCCATTATCCATATTCAATAAGATACAATTTCAGATTAAAGGCAACCTCTTTATGACCGATTCATTACTACAATTTGTATGAACTTTTATTTTCCCCATAATGTGAATTTAACTTAAAGGTAAATGACATGATTGGGGGTAGTCCTCACTCCTCAACTTGGGCTGAAACTACTCTAGAATCAAGTAAACTATGCAAGGATTCTCCTGTGAAAATCTTGTAGTTAAACGTTGACTCATTCTAAAACAAACAATGCCAATATCACTCGTAGCAGGGAAACCTGCTGTGTGGCTCTCTATGGGGCTTATTTTTATCGTACCCGGATGAAATTAAAATACTCCTATGTTTATGCTTGATTCTCCGTAAGTAGCCAAATTACAGATAAATCCTCCCAGGTGGGAGATCCACTCCTGCTAGTGCATAGTTGGTACATATTTCAACTCATTTGGTTCTTGAGGCATTTTCAAGTGTTTCCAATCATGTCACTAACCTTTAATGTGCAATAATAGTAGCTATGATTTAGAACCCCAATTTATTTTAGGAAGTAAGACTTTATGTGTATTTTTATTTTACTATTTCTAATGTATTTTTAAACTTGTCTTCATGTGCAATTCTGCCTTTGACTGCAAGGCATGTTTTTTAATAAAGACCATTATTGAATTTGAATTATTGAATTTGAATAGTAGTACACTCTCAATCATTATGTAAATGCATTGGTTTTTTTTTTCTTATTCTTAACGATTATGTCCAAATGAGCTTATTGAGTAAATACATGTACGCTAAATAACTTATAATGTACAGATTCACATAAATCTTCACCTCTCACAAAAGCCTTGGGGCTAAAAAAATCAGGTTTTGTGAATGTACTCACTGATAAAATTCAACCAGAATGTACCAATGTAACATCCCTCACTTAATAATCATTTAATAGTCTGACTGCCAAATCAGATTTGTGTATCATTTTTCAGTGAAAACTGATGATCAAAGCTTACATGGTCAAAAACTTACATCAGTGCATTTCGATGATTGTCAAGCAATCTTTCCTATGGTTGGACTCCACCATATTCAAAATCAGTGGATTAAAGCTATATCCACTGTCTGAAACCTACACTACCGTTACATAATATAACTTGAGCAAGGACCCAATTTCAAGTGATTTAATGTCTATATTTTGGAAACATGACAACTTTTGAATCCCAAATTTTGTACTCTGCATTTTTATGTGCTTTTCTTTAGTTGTGATCAAATCTGAGCAAAAATGGTTTGGTGTGCAAATCACAAACACAAGTTTTAAGTAATGACCAGAATTAATCTGTATCCACTTAATACATGTACAAGCAATTGACAAAAACAAGTTACAGTCTGGTAATTTTTCTTTATTTACTGATAATCGCAGACACACACTACCACAAAATATGCCCTACGTAGGCCCACTATGCAGTTTATTGAGAGTTTCACTTCACAATGTACATTACCATAGAGCATATAACAATTCTACCACAGATGGCACTATACACTTTCACTGCACAGTCACATCATATTCGCAAGTTGATTCTTATTTGCAAGAAGAGATACTGTATCAAAATGTAAATTTCTTCATCGCACAAAGATAGTGTACTTACTGATTTGTATACACTTACCAACATTTTCTTTGACATTTCACATTGGTAAAGTGTTCCAACCTCATCCTGCATGAAATAAAATATAGATATCAACAACAATCATAGATCAATATTATCAATCACTGTGAACACATAATCATCTGATTATTAAGAAAAAAATATCAGTTTTCTTATTTATCACATTTTTAAAACACGTTATCACTACTCTATCAAAGCAATTAGTTTTTACTTAATGTATCAAAATTAGGTCATCACACTTTTTTGTTGATTGTCACAACTACCCCCCCCCCACCCCCCCCCCCAAAAAAAAAAAACCTGGCTGGCTGGCTGTTTTCTTTTTAACTTTTCTGTTTATTATCATTAATGAATATGATAACTGAGTTAATAGCTTTATGCACTGTAGTCAACTTAAAGGTAAATGACAGGATTGGGGGTAGTCCTCAACTTAAGCTGAATCTATTCTAGAATCAAGTAAACTATACAAGGATTCTGCTGTGAAAATCTTGTAGTCAAATGTTGGCTCATTCTAAAATAACTAATGTCAATATACCTCGTGGCAGGCAAACCTGTTGTGTAGCTCTCTATGGCTTGTTATATCTATCGGGGCACGATTGAATTACAATAGGTGTATGTTCAAACTTGAATCTCCTTAAGTAAACAAATTACAGACAAATCCTCCCAGCTGGGAGATCTACTCCAGCTGGTGTATAGTTGGTATTATATTTCAACTCATTTGGTTCTTGAGGCATTTTCAAGTATTCCCAATCATGCCACTAACCTTCAAGAACAACAAAATTAAATGAAGTTTTAACATATAGCAGGATGAGGCACTTTACCTCTGTCAGATAGTTGGCCATCAAACCTCTACCACATCCAAGATCGACTGCCACAGGAAACTTTCTGTGAAAGAAAAAAATAAAAGTTTGTAAATACATAAATAATGTATTCTAGTTTGATAGGTTTACACTGTGTTAATAGTATTTGAGTTATTACAATGCTATTATTTTCTTGATGATTTTATCAAGCTTGTACAATTCTGCACCATCTCCACTTGTTCCTGCCTTGTTCCTTCTTGCCATAGATCTTTAAATTGCCACTAAAAATAATTCAATATTGCAGTTTGTAATTATGTTAAAGGCACCATTGAATAATGTTTCCATTTTCCAGTTTTAAAAATCGGAGCTTTGTGATCCTCCATGCTACTTTGCGATGCTGATAAGGTCTAAAAATGAAGCCCTGAAAAATTGTAGTTGAAAAACAATCATTAACTGCTTTTAAAAAGTAAAAAGTAATGAGCGACCAATCCAATTTCTTACATAGGCTGCTGTTATAACATTTTTGTCCCGGGGACATCAATTCATCTACCGATATTTATCTGTATTTTGCTACTGTCAGTATTTATGTCTAAAGTTTCTGTGGTTGTAAGGTGTTTATTTGTCTATTCAAACACTGTCATGTAGGTCAGACATCAAACAAGACAATTTGTAAACAGGACTTCCCTAATTCTAAACAGTGTTTTGAATCTACATGTAAAAGCAAGTCAAACATTTTGTTATTATTTGAAACAACAAACATTGATTAAAAGGTCAGAAGGCAAACATAAAATGTACACATTAGTGAAATATTCACTATCAATTTCAAACAAATCCATTTAACATCTGAATGTTTAAGTTCAAAGTTTTTTGAGACAGAAGTTTAAATGACTTTTGAGCAAATGCATATTTTTTTTTCTATCTGTGTAAACAATTCATATTTCATTGTGATAACTCGATAACTTTGTCATTTTGTGTTAAAAAGTACTGTACCACCATTTACCTTGTACATACTGAACTGATAAATTAAAATGACATAATATAACAGTAAAAGAATATAGATTCCATGACCATACAGGTGTGCCCAGAAAGAATGCTATGAGTTATGATCGCTAATTTCTTCACCTTATCGGCAAAATGTCACTAAATTTTTATTTCGTTGGTTAGAACATTCTTTTCCAAAAATAGATACCAAATCACTGATTTTGAGTAAGGCGTTTTGATTCTAGGGCCATTTTTCAAAGGCAATGCAATTTCCCAAATTTGCCCATTTTTCAACTGCGGCGGTCATTGGAACGCCAAGATATTCTGGCGTCTCAGCTTGCCATACCGGACAAACCACGATGACAATGGAGACATAGCTCGCATCGTCTTCCTTATGAAGCGATGGCATTCCAGCCCTTTTGTCATTGCGGTTTGTTCGGTATGGTTAGCTGAGACGCCAGAATATCTCGGCGTTCCAATGACTGCCGCTGTTGAAAATTGGCAATTTGGGAAATTGCATTGCCTCCGAAAAATGACCCTAGCATCAAAACGCCTTACTCAAAATCAATGATCTTGGTATCATTTTATTGGAAAAAGAATGGTCTAACCAACGAAATAAAATTAATGACATTTTGCCGATAATGGTGAAGAAATTAGCGATTATACTCGTAGCATTCTTTCTGGGCCACCCTGTATAGTGCTAAATTTAATCACATGATGACTGCTTCACTTCATAGCCTATGGATCACCTATGGATCCTTGCCACACTTAAATTCCACAAATAATTAAACAAATTATATTTTGAGTACTTTGAGTATACAGTAAAACCTGTCTTAGCGGCCACCTCTATATAGCAGCCACCCTGTCTATAGTGGCCACAAAAATGATTCCCCAGAAGGCAAACCATGTGTTGAAGAACTTGTCTATAGCAGCCACCTGTCTATAAAGGTCACATTTTTTGTTTCCCTTGGGTGGCCACTATAAACAGGTTTCACTGTATGAGGGCCACAGTACCTTGTCACATCTCGAACTCTGTCAACAACACGATATGCAATCTACAAAAAAAAGGGAGAAAGGAATATTAGGAATGCTGCCCATCAAACTAATTACCAGTACATATTCAGCTATCTTGAGTAGATGGTAACTCATTATTATATTCAATCTTTAACCTTCCTAGTCCAAAAGGTTAACTTTTGTGTTGTGTTTAGTATTAGGCTGTCTCTGAATGGGAGTAAGAGGGTTAACCTGTGGATTTCAATATAACATGCAGTTTCCATAGACCCCAGCCTGGATATCTTGTTTTTAGTCTCCAACAGGTTAACAAATATTGTTACTTCATTAATGCAGACCACTTTTTGAGTAAAGTCAAAGATAATAAATTCAGCTCAATCTTAAAACAAGAATTAGAAGGCTATTTTCTAAGTGATATAAACAAATCAAAATTGTATAATTGTATTCCTGATCAGAATTATTTAGCTCAAATTTAAAACAAGAATTAGAAGGCTACTTTCTCAGTCATATAAACAAAAACACAATTGTATAGTTGTATTCCTGATCAGAATTATTTTGAAGCTATTTCAAACACAAATTCTGAGATATCAAGACTAGTTTAGTGAGTCTTGTGAGGTTTGGTGTTTCCTATTATTCATTATCAGTATGCATGCAATAAAGTTCTGTTGCAAATTTGACAACATTCACTTAGCCACTCAACAACAAAAACCCATACGATTTAATTATGTTTTATATGTCAATTACACTCTGAACTGTCTACCAAAATGATGTTTAAAATTACGAAGTTCTTTACAAGAAAAGGAGGTAACTGATGATGTTAAGAATGATGGGTCTTGTCGTTGCTCTCGTACAAAAGCAATACTGTATCATACATGTACGTTTCTGTTGTAGACCACTTGTGTCTAAAAAATTGAATAATATATTCTAGTGCCATAATTTAAAAGTACTTCACAATACTTCTGAAGACTAATGAACTGTACCATTTCATGACGAGAAAAAAATTGAGTCACATCTCACAATTTACAGTATTATTATTTTGGCTATTTCCAAAATTGGTTAAGCTACATGTTATGTACCACGAAAATTAGATGGTTTTTGTCCAGTTAAATATTGAAAGCTTTTTTAAAAATTATCTCCACTTGGCAACACAATTTTGTTCATGGTAAAATATAATTGTTGCTTCATAAAGATTGCTTACAGGTTACATATTTGGATAACAATTGAACTTACATTCTGCTATTGCACCAACATCTCTTTAAAATTACTTAGATCACAGTGATCTTGTTTCTGCAGTAAAATGTCCTAAAACATTTAGCTGAAGCCTCAAACCTCAAAAGTTGGAATGGTTTTGGATCTTCACAGCTAGTTAGTAATCTGTTAATCTCTCTCTACCTCCATGGTCAAGATTATCAAAAACAGCACAGTCAGCACTACTCACAATACATCAATCAAACCACATCAAGGAACTTCATCTCTTTTGACAGACAGATTGCTTCATGTGATAGACATGTGGCACAAACTTGTCAAACTCACATGTAGACTTTTCAATATTCAGCACATGCCCCTCCCGCTCCCTTTCCCAGTCCCCCTCCCCCTCCTTGACAACAACTATACACTTCAAAAAATGTCATAACTTTTGTTTGAAATAAAATACAGATTTGTACTACCATAACCATCCTAATATGCTGAATATTAGGAACAAATTCCCATTAGGAGACTTAGGTTACATATGGACTTGACCAGACTTGCTGGTCAATTGCAAAAAGATGTAGGCATGTCAGATATACAGTAATGGGAGGATGAGCAATTGAGTTCATGGAGTGTCATTTTTCTTCTATAAGTGACAGTGAAAGTTGTGATGATACAATCAATTTTCATCCATCTCTATAATGGTGTACTTGTTACATGTATCTGTTCAAAACAGGCACCGTATTTACTTTTGAGTAAAAAAGAAATGTGATTACGCTAATTGCTAAAGTTTGTTTGGATTTTAAAAGAAGTACAGGGAAAATGAACTTCTTTGCTGGCAAGATGCAAAATAAAGAAGAACATATGGGTCATTTCACCAGGTTGGGACACGTTAGTGTGACATGGCATGTATCATTAAAACTATGATCTAATTTCATTTCTTGATCGTATGTGACACTCATATCAATGTAATGAATTATTCTGACAAGTTACAGCCTGGCACGTTGAAGTCTCACAAAACTGTGGGCAAAAATGTAATTTAGATGTAACATTTGACACCGTGTCAATGTTGCGTCATTATTTTTGTTTTTCCTCTATTTTCTGGTATTTAACGTATTGATGTGAATTTCTTTAGTGTGTATTATTAAGAACACATGCTGCCTCAAAGGATGAAACAATTCTTCTTTCAAATGAATGGTTGAAAATGTTGAAAAACCTACTTTTAAAAATTGGGTGAGTCAGATGTAACACTGACACGGCGTCAATGTTACATCAGCACCACCTTCTTGATTTAAGTGTGATTTCTGTTGTATTTTAAAGATGAACTACCAAATTTTATTGGTTTATATGTGTAGACACTTCTCTTGATGTTGATTAATATTATTAATTGACATAAAGTGTTTAAGAAATTTGAAAAGATAAGCAAAATCTGACGTAACAAATTCTGTTTGAGGTGTGTGACATGAAAAATGAGAACTCTGTTGTGTCGGTGGTGTTGTCCAGCCCGATAGCTGTAGACGCGGGTTCGAGTCCTGGTTCATTTTTCTCACATGTTGTTAAAATTAAAGATCAGCAGTTGCCGATCTAAATACAGAGAGAGACAAATGAACAATTTATTACATCGCATTCACCTCTCTGAATAATTCCTTTCATTTAAATAATGATAAAAAATGTCCGCCTTGGACTATTTAACATAAACCAATGTCAGAAGTTGTGGTATGTATTTGTAACTTGTTCGTCGTGCCAATGCCGGTAACCAGCGAGATTAGCTCGGTGGTGTTGTCGCAGCCGGATAGCTGTAGACGCGGGTTCGAATCCTGGTTCATTTTTCTGACATTGTTAAAATAGAAGATCAGCAGTTGCGATCTAAATACAGAAGAGACAAATGAATCAATTTATTACATCGCATTTCACCTCTCTGAATAATCCTTTCATTTAATAATAATGATAAAATGTCCGCCTTGGACTATTTAACATAACAATGTCCAGAATTGTGAGCTATGGTATTTGTAACGTTGTTCGTCGCTGCCAATGCCGGTAACCAGCGATATAGCTCGTGGGTTGTCGCAGCCCGGATTGCTGTAGACGCGGGTCGAGTCCTGGTTCATTTTTTCTGACATGTTTGTTAAATTATAAGATCAGCAGTTTGCGATCTAAATACAGAGAGAGACAATGAATCAATTATTACATCGCATTTCACCTCTGCTGAATAATTCTTTCATTTAATAATAATGATTAAAAATGTCCGCCTTGACTATTTAAACATAACAATTCAGAATTGTGAGCATGGTATTTGTAATTATTCTCCGTGCCAATGCCGCGGTAACCTCGATATAGCTCGGTGGTTTGTCGCAGCCCGGATAGCTGTAACGCGGGTTCGATCCTGGTTCATTTTTCTGACATGTTTGTTAAATATAAGATCAGCAGTTTGCGATCTAAATACAGAGAGAGACAATATGAATCAATTTATTACATCGCGCATTCACTCTCTGAATAATTCCTTTCATTTAATAATAATGATAAAAATGTCCGCCTTGGACTATTTAACATAAACAAGTCAAATTGTGAGCTATGGTATTTGTAACTTGTCGCTCGCCAATGCGGTAACAGCCGATATCAGCTCGGTGTTGTCGCAGCCCGGATAGCTGTGAGCGCGGGTTCGAGTCCTGCGTTCATTTTTTCTGACATGTTTGTTAAAATTATAAGATCAGGCATTGCGATCTAAAACAGAGAAGGGACAATGAATCAGATTTATTACATCGCATTTCACCTCTCTGAATAATTCCTTTCATTTAATAATAATGATAAAAATGTCCGCCTTGACTATTAACATAACAATGTGTCAGAATTGTGAGCTATGGTATTTGTACTTGTTTCGTCTGCCAATGCCGGTAACCACATATAGCTCGGTTGTTGCTCGCAGCCGGATAGCTGTAGACGCGGTTCGAGTCCTGGTTCATTTTTCTGACATGTTTGTTAAAATTATAAGATCAGCAGTTGCGATCTAAATACAGAGAGAGACAAATGAATCAATTTATTACATCGCATTTCACCTCTGAATAATTCCTTTCATTTAATAATATATGATAAAAATGTCCCCTTGACTATTTAACATAACAATGTCAGAATTGTGAGAGCTATTCGTATTTGTAATTTGTTCGTCGTGGCCAATGCCGTAACAGCGATTAGCTCGGTGGTGTTGTCGCAGCCCGGATAGCTGTAGACGCCGGTTCGATCCTGGTCATTTTTTCTGACATGTTTGTGAAAATTATAAGATCAGCAGTTGCGATCTAAATACAGAGAAGACAAATGAATCAGATTTATTAAGCACGTTCACCTCTCTCGAAATCCTTATCTTTAATAATAATGCATAAAAATGTCCGCCTTGGACTATTTAACATACAATGTCAGAATGGTGAGCTATGTATGTAACTTGTTCGTCGTGCCAATGCCGAACCAGCGATATAGCTCGTGGTGTTGTCGCAGCCGGATAGTTGTAGACGCGGGTTCGAGTCCTGGTTCATTTTTTCTGACATGTTTGTTAAAATTATAAGATCAGCAGTCGATCTAAATACAGAGAGGAGGACAAATGAATCAATTTATTACATCGCCATTTCACCTCTCTGAATAATTCCTTTCATTATAATAATCGATAAAAATGTCCGCCTTGGACTATTTAAATAACAATGTCAGAATGGTTGAGTATTTGTAACTTTGTTGTCGGTGCCAATGCGGAACCAGCGATATAGCTCGGTGTGTTGTCTCAGCCCGGATAGCTGTAGACGCGGGTTCGAGTCCTGGTTCATTTTTCTGACATGTTTGTTAAAATTATAAGATCAGCAGTTGCGATCTAAATACAGAGAAGGACAAATGAATCAATTATTACATCGCATTTCCACTCTCTGAGATAATTCCTTTCATTTAATAATAATATAAAAATGTCCGCCTTGACTATTAACATAACAATGTCAAATTGTGAGCTATGGTATTTGTAACTTGTCGTTCGTTGGCCAATGCCGGTAACCAGCGATATAAGCTCGGTAGTGTTGTCGCAGCCGGATAGCTGTAGACCGCGTTCGAGTCCTGTTCATTTTCTGACATGTTTGTTAAAATTATAAAGATCAGCAGTTGCGATCTAAATACAGAGAGAGACAAATGAATCATTTATTACATCGGCAATTCACCTTCTCTGAATAATTCCTTTCATTTAATAATAAGAAAAAAACTCATTTCATGTTGGATGATTTTGAAACACTTGGTGAATTTGAGTAGAAACACATATTCTGAAGTTAAAAAACAGCTTTGGTACAGTAGTGAGAGTAAAAGCAGAGCAGACAGGAGACAAAATATAAATGAAGGAGTGGTGACGTAACATTGACACCACCTGTTTTTCAGATATTCATAAATTTGCTGTTTTATGCCATAATAAAGGGAACAGAACACCATAAACTGTTTTTTTAGATGGTGCCTTACCCAAAGTTATAAATGAACTTCATTTGATCTTGTAAGTGAAAAGATATATATAAAAAAACGTAAAAATACTGAAATGTGACGGAACATTGACACGGTGTCAATGTTACGTCAAAATCAAGGTTTTTTTGTAATATTTATGTCAAACTAATGTTATTTGTAGACAAAGCCTGTGGAATAAATCAAGGCCCTAAGCTACATTTTATGTGGTATGAATGAATCTAAATGTGGTCATATTTTTAATGATACAAGCCATTTCATGCAATGTGTCCCAACCTGGTGAAATGACCCATATACAACTCACATAATTCATATATCATTCCCCAAGTCTGCCATTTATTTCCCTAAATATGTTACATAAACTTATACTCATTGTGCTAAACATCATGAATAACAAGAAATGCTAACAAAGCAAAAATTTTACCTTCTGGATTACATATTGCTAAACAGTTACATGTACATGTATGTATACTGGAAAATGAAGTTATAAAATTAATGATGCGTCTAACTCCCAAATAGAGCTAGAAAATTTGCACACCAGAAACTACATGTATGTAAAGTACTTTCTATAGAAAGAAAACTAACACTTCCTAAATTGCTTTTGGCCTACATTCTCAGTTTTTAAATGCACTGCACTCTCAATGAAATGAAAATATAGATCAGGTTACAGGCCAGATGGAGATACATGTAGAAGGCCTCATTTGAAGATCTGCAAGATACACTCTTGGAGCAAAATAGGGGGTTTGACCGCATTTTGATATGACAGACCAAGCTGGACCAAATAAGACATGAAGTGTTCTGTCAATAGAATAGATACCCTCTGAAATAAGAGACAGACCAAATGATATGACTAGAAGGACTTGATATATTTGCACAGTTTGAGTGCTTCCGTGCATCCAACTTTCACTGCCCAAAGAAAAATCACCTGGGCTACACTTGGAGGATGATATGTATCTCGCCATTATTGAGCTTTTATCATCAGTCAAGAGCATTTGCGTTAAAGGTCACATGACCTCAATAGCCTATGGCAGACCTGCCTCATAAAGCTGATACAACATGTAAGACAACATAATTGAGTATTCAGTGCATGGGTTTGTAGTGTCTGCTGCACTTTACTGATTGTGGTTATGATGCAGTTCTTGACAACAACTTGGTTATACTTGGTTTGATACCTGAACTACATGTATTAGGTTATTGGGTCACGTGCTGAACATTTTGTGATTTTGTTTTTACACAGTGTTTCAGCTTAGTCATTTCTGTAAAACACTAAACATTCATGAATAGGAGCTGAAGGCTTTCTGTAAATACCAAAACTCTTGCGAATAGAAGTTGAAGCCTTTTAGTAAAACACTAAACTTTTGTGAACAAGAGTCAAAAGCTGTTTCGTGTACTTTAAACTTTCGCAAATTACCAACTAAGTGTTGTTCTGGCATCCAAAAAGTACATACACAAGCTCTCATGCACATTTTACTTTTACGAATCTCAAATCTCGTAAAATTAGCAAAAGTTGAATGTACATGTACATGAGAATTTCTGTTTTTACAATACACTACATGTTGTTGAATACCAGCGCTGGCTTGCATCTAGGCATAAGAACTTGATCATTTGGAGGGGAGGGGGCTTAGGCTCCAAATCCTCAAACATGTATGTGTGTGTGTGTGTGTGTGTGTGTGTGTGTTTGTAAATGCTGCCAAACGGGTACGTAAGTATGACACTCCATATTCAGACTGGGGACATCCAGAAAATGGGGACAGTCTGCGTTTCTAGACCTAGTGCAAACGATTGCAAATCTGAAAAGCAATCGTGTAAGGGCATCATTTTTTTTTCACCGTGCACAAAAATTGTCCCCAGCTGCATATAAAAATATCACACACAAAATCTTATACACATGGGCGTGTACACATTTGGCGGTTGAATATTACATACAAACGTCCTCATTTGTACGTGTGGGAATAGGCGTGGGCATGGGCTTGGGTGTGAGCTTGTATTGTGTGTGTGTGTGTGTGTGTGCATGCGTGTGTGTGTGCCTAAGCAAAACAGTGTTTAACATACATATACTGTGTATCTTAATGGTTTATTTGGTATACATGTATCACTGTCAACAACTGTCTATATCAGTAAAGATTTTTTTTATGATATATCAACAGAGAATTTCTCAACAATAACAGGCCTAATGCTTTGGGCACATTGGGGTGCATTGGTTCTCATAGAAAATGTTTCACTCCCAACTTTTCGTTACCAGACACTCAAAACTTGTTCTAACCCTGGTAATTTGTATGTGGGTCTTTCTCTGTGGGATTTTGGGTGTAAAAACAGTAAAACGGTGTCTGGGTAAGGCTATATTATTTATGATGATGATTTAAAACCATTCTTCATTAATTTTATTTTTGTTTTCACACACAGTTCTATGTGATTAATGATTCCACTTGAATTACAATTCAGAGGAAAAATATTCATTCAATTTAATAAATATCTAATGTAGCATGGAGTTAACTTAATTGTACTTTTTTAATACCACACTAGGTAAGACATTGACAAATAATGCAATTCAAAAGGAACTACCCACAGTAAGTTGCTCCTGTTACGCTAGTATGCAAACAATCTGATAAAAAATGGATAAGTACAGTGATTTTCCATTTCAAAAAAGGGTCCCTTTCTTTTGTAAAAAATCTGGAATTTTGTTTCATAGCTTGTTATAAATTTCATGGTTTTTCTTTCAAAAATCAAAATGTGAAAATTTGATTTTCCATTTGAATACTCACTTTCCATTTCAAGTGGTCATTTCTGGGAATTCAGCCCATTTTCCGCAATTGCGGAAACTCACAAACATCACTAAATAGAACAAATAAACATGCCACTGTTACATCCAGTTCACGTTCTTTTGTCCCTGTCATTTAAAACAGTATCTGATTAATTTACAATAAATAGAGAAATATCACACCTTGCTGCACTTACCTCATCTTTCAGGTAGTCGTAAACCTCCACATCCTCTGCCATAGCAGCCCTATCCCGCTGCATCCTCTTGGTCTTACGATCAAAGACATTCATGACTGTTTCCTGTCTAGGCGGTGGAGGCTGAGCAAGGGGTTGGGACGAGGAGAAACATCTTGCACCACGCCTGTTCAAGAAGACATGCCGCTTCCATAACAGAGCAGAAACAAAAGTTTTATTTCCAGGATTTTGAGTCATGGATGGATTATTGTGATTGAGGACTGATACATTGCAAATTGCACCTTCAGCCCTTTTCCTTGATAGTTGCAAATATGTGTGAAACCTTGAACGTGTGCACTCGCTGCTCTTAGGAATAATCTTTGAAGTACGTGGACGACAAAGTATTCTGTGACACAACTTACAGCTGATATTCATGATGATGGATATTATTTCCAATTTACAGCTGACACCTGCGAATGAAGTAGACAAAAACAGATACTCTATTACATTCAGAGATAATAGTGCATGGGTTTATGACATTTGCTCTGGCAACATCCATTCAATGACAATCAAAAATTTTCTACTAACTACAACCTTATCTTAAACTATTTATAAGCCAAATAATAACCATAACTCTTGTCTTGTCTTGTCTAATCATTACAAAACACAAAATAATTTGATGTAATAGATTTTTAATTTGTCTCTCTCTGTATTTTAGATCGCAACTGCTGATCTTATAATTTTAAAATAATTGACAGACCGAATGTTTGATTGTACTTCATGCACATAACGTACTTGTTACAGAAAATATTGACTATACAATATGAATCTTAGCTCTTTGATAAAGCCACAATGTATAGAGTACAAACCAAAGGGGCAATTACAGTTCGGCCTCGGTTAACCGGCGATGTTGGGACCAGCAGTCATCCGGATAAGTGATATGGCCGGATAAGAGAGATAATGTACAAACACAGTATACAGGGGAGTTAATACATGTCCTATGTTATAGTATTATAACCCACACACCATGTGCAAATTGCCACAGACCACACACATGAGTTACTTTGTTTACTTTTCCCCAAATACCCAGCCAGTTCTGTGTACACTTGTGATAAAGGTGTATCAATTACAGGCAATGACTGATAAGTCCATTGTCCGGATAATGGAGAGAGCCGGTTAACCCATCGCCGTATAACCTAGGCCGAACTGTAATAAGAAGCCTATTGATCTTGATGCTGTTCACTATGTAATCTGTATCAAAACATATGTACAGAACTATACTTATTGATATTGTAAGTTCTAGTTTATTTGCTAATTAAAAGTAACCATGGGGGCATTCCATAAAGGTCGGACGTACATTCGGACACATCTAAGAGCCATATCTCGTTTGATTTAATAACAATGGTTTTAACTTTCCAGTATATCATAACATGTGACTGGCGTATATCTACACAATAACAAGACCAGGCTATAATATGAAAGATTAGAAAATAGATGGAGCAACAAAAAATATTAGAGGGTCGACGTACATCAGACAACAGCAAGGTTCTTACACTTTTAGAGTTGTATGTCAAAATCTGCTGATGATTTGTGTGAAGCACGTATGAAATTTTAGATATGGGCTAGCTGCTAAAGATGAATTTGAAATAATGCAGTAAAAAATTTGCGGCAGGCATTACTTTTTTATGTTATAGGTTGAGATCTTTTGGGGGTCGGAGACGTAGAGGTAAGGGTGGACGTGACATCTGTGGAAAATCTTCTTGAACAACTGTACGTACCGACATTTAGAAGAGCGATTACCAAAATTAAAATTATAATTGTGTGAATCTTTTGGGCTACATAATGTTTGGTTGTTGTCTTTCAAATAAATGAAATTTAACAAATCCGTCTGTCTGGTTTAAGATTTACTGTGACTAAGTTTGAGGAACGAAATTCAGGACAGTGTACGTCGACCCCCCAAATTGAGTTTGTTAATATTCAAGTATAAGTAATGTTTGTCCTATAAAATTGGCCTAATCTACTTGGAAATTGTAATTCCCTCAGAAAGATTCACCCCGCATCTCTTATGGAATTAATTAAACTTGTTTTACATTACAAAAATGGCAAAGACAATTTTCCTTTGTTTTTCTTTGCTTTATTAAATTTCTTTATTATTCTTTGTTTTTTTAATAATTTTGATTTTTTTACTGTTTTTTTTTTCAGAAAATTTCATTCAAATCTTATCAATTCATAGTAGCCACAAAATTTAGAAATTGATTTATCGAATAATGATAAACAAAAATAAATGGACATTTTTTGCATTTCATGACAATAGACCAATTCCATTGAATTTGTACACCAAATTCAAATGCTCCTATGGATATTTCACTGACTTAGTCGCTCTTAAGATCGTTAGTCGCGACTGCTCTGCCACGGAGTCGCCGAGCTCCGACTATTCAGAAACGCATTAGTCGACTTTTTTATCACATGTTAATTGATTAAAATTGAGTCAAAAGACGTAAAAAGTTCGAATCAGATATTAATAGTAACTGAAAAATCTTACTTTTCAGTAATCTCTAATCTTGTTATCGCGAATTGGTTAGCTCCACAATATATTCTTCTCTTCGATAGGCTCCAACATCAAACAGAACTGCAAAATGTACTTTTGGTTTTTTCATGTTTTCTCTCTCTATCGTGCAATGCTATCATAATACATAGTGTTGAGTATGGACACCAGATATTTCTGCTTGCATATC
>JZLH01S0323331.1:0-20719 GCA_001188425.1 Eucidaris tribuloides | reverse complement strand
TTTATTTCTCCCAGTCATATCACTGAGCTTTAAAGGTTATTTTTACCTGATCTTGTGAGGGCCCTGCTTCTTTGTCTGCTTCATAATCAGGCTGTAAGTTGGAAAGACAGAAAAACAATCAAAGAAACAATAATAAGAACTGTTTACAATCAATCAAATAGAAATCAGACATATATAATCAGTCAGGCTGATGGTTGGAAAGACAAAAATTAATCAAAGAAACAGTTAATCAATGTGCACATGTACATAAAAGTACAGAATCATCAAATTTGCATAGAATGGCCACTGACATATACTTCTAGACATGTTTGTTGCAGCTAATAGCTAAAGCCCAAAATTCTATGTTTTACAAATGATGACGTAAATGATACCTCGCGGTACCAACTAGAAATCTGCCATTTTGTTGAATCATTTATTTATTTTTTAATTTGTAGTACTGTACCCTGGGTTACAAAATTATGTAAAAGTTGTGTGATAAGTGTGAAAATAACAGATTTAGCTTCATTTTTACCCCACTTTTCGTAAGTTTATGGCTTTTTATTGTGCACTTGCACAGCCTCTGCATCATAACCACTGATTTCAGTGATCATTACCGAAGAAAATGCATTTTTGAACACAAGAGGGCACTGCACAACGCAGTACACTGGGGTACAACGGTACCCCGGGGTAGCACGTAGTGCATCAAATGTCAAATTCCATTTTTCTCCATTTTACAAACGCCAAATTCAGTTTTTCTTCGCGTTGTAAGTTTGCAATTTTCCGACTCAAATTTTTTTTGGGAAAAAATCACAAATAACATCAAGCTTACTAGGCTCATTGGGGGGTGGGGGGGGTGGATTTGGATTTGGGGACATATTTATGGGTAAAGCATGATTTCTTTGGCTTTATTTAAGGCATGCTTTTTTTTGGGGGGGGGGACGTTAGTTAGTTTTATTCAATAAATATTTATCAATTTTGTTTTGGGGGAAATTTTTAGGCATGATTTTTTCATTTTTGTTCAAACTGCTGTTTTCCGCGTCATACCTCAAATTCTGGGATTTCCGCGGAAAATCTGAATCGTGGAAAACTTTGGGCCCTACCTTTAGCCTACAAAGTACTGAACAGTTTAACAGATACAGCAATCCCTAAACATGTGTCTGTGTTAAGAAGAAATAATTCAGTTGAACAATTGTTTGGTTTGATAATAATGGGCCTTAGAAAATTAACTGAGAATTTCAAATAATTTGCAACAGTGGAAAAATGAATCTTGTTTTCCTTTCAAAGATAAGCATCTGTCCATAGAGACTAAAAGTTTGTGCATGCAAAGTACCTACATGTATCTTTCCTTTACATACATAACTAATTTCTAATATCTACGTATGTATGTATGTATGTATGTATGTATGTATGTATGTATGTATGTATGTATGTATGTATGTATGTATGTATGTATGTATGTATGTATGGATGGATGTATGGATGTATCTATCTATGTATCTATCTATCTATCTATCTATCTATCTGTTATTCTATCTGTTGCTCTATCAGCCTTTCCAAATTTCCGTTTATTTATCTATCTACAGTTCTGTTTGTCTATCAATCTATCATGTAGCTACCTATGCATCTATTCACATATGTATGTATGTATATATGTATGTATGTATGTATGTATGTATGTATGTATGTATGTATGTATGTATGTATGTATGTATGTATCTATCTATCTATCTATCTATCTATCTCCCTATCAATCTATCTGTAACAACAACGTCTTATTTACCCAGAGTAGCCACTTCAGTCAAATAGACTGTTTTACCAGCGGGCACTGCATAACATAAATGTTATTATTACCCTTCTCTCTTCTGGAATGCCGAGCGCCTGGCTAGAAAGCAGAAAGGTACCATTTTCTAAAATTCTTTGGTATGACCTGGCCAGGGCTTGAACCCGCGCTCTTCCAGACATGAGGTGGACGCTCTAACCATTAAAGGCAAGGTTCACCCTGAAATTAAGTTGGTTTTTATAAAAGCAGAACACTGAGAGAAACATATTAATGAAAGTTTGACGAAAATCGACCAAAAAATAACAGAGTTATGAGGTTTCAAAGTTTTAAATTTGTGACGTCACATGCGAGCAGCTCCCCGTATATAATTCCATAAAAGTGTCGTTTTCTCAGAAATTTGATAATGATTTTACCTGTGCGTTCAATATATTATCAGTAACATGATTTCATACATGCTTCTATGAAAAACCCCCATTAAATTATCATGAACCATTAAAAAACTGGCAATTTATGGAATTTATGTTACATGATATATTGGGAGCTGCTCGCACGTGACGTCACAAATTTAAAACTTTGAAACCTCATAACTCTGTCATTCTTTGGTGGATTTTCGCCAAACTTTCATTAATGTGTTTCTCGCTATGTTCTGCTTTCATTAAAATAAACTTGATGTCAGGGTGAACCTTGCCTTTAAGCCACCACACCGGTATTGTATCCGTCTATCCATTTACCAGTCTATATATCTATTAATCCATCTTTACCTTTCTATTTATCTATCTGTCAATCTTGTAACTATCTATTTACCTATCTATCTTATAGTGTTGCACGACTAAGTCGCGAAAAGTCGTAGTCGCAACTGCCTGCACGGAGTCACGACTCCGACTATCGGAACGCAATAGTCGACTTTTTATCACATGTTAATTTGTATTAAAAACTGAGTCAAAAGACGTAAAAATTAAACAGAACTACCAATCATTTATCTACCATTTTGTGGCAGAAATGAATCCCCTATCTCTCTTCGATCGCAAATCAAACAGAACTGCCAAAATGTACTTGGATCAGCCTCATGCAATGCTATATCGTACATGTGTTGCCGTATCCGTTGCACTCACGACTCCGACTGCGACACCCATTATATTTCGTACACGCTGATTGTGTACGAAATATAAGCTTTGTTTTTGTTTCGGATCCAAGACAGTGCAGTCGTACGACAAAAGTCGTGTAGTGTGCGGAGGCCTTAAGACGTTGAACACCGATAGTCGACTAAGGTCAGAGTCGTGACTATTGGTGGGCGACTAGTCGACTCTCTGAAATGCTGAAGTCGTGCAACACTACTATCTTATATATGTTTCTGTGATGTCATATCATACATGTTGAAAAGTATCCACAGACAATCATCACAGCCAGCACAATTTTAAGCAACATATGTGTCAGAATTCTCAGTAAATTATTTAGGTCATTTCTACATCCTGTTATAGACCTATTATCTCTTCAGCTTGCAAAGAAATTTGATACTTTAATACATCCATCAAAGACAGGGATGTCAGTTCTGTGGCAGGCTTGGGGGGGGGGCAGTTGCAGCTACCAAGAAAATATTTTGGGGCAAACAAATTGTTCTGTCCCCTCCCTCAATAATTATGACAACTTAATAAATTCATAAAACATAATGCCAAATCATGTTTAAATGTCAGTGCAAGTCACTACAAAACCTTTAAACTGTACATAAAAATACTACTTAACATCAATAGTTTGCAATTATATATATATTTTTAAACTATACTTTTAAAAGAATTTGACTGATTTATCAGATCTTATCAGGGATTTTAACCTATCGTGTGATTTCCATTTGGATATAAATTTATATTGATAAAGCCAGAAAATAGTCAGGGAGAGCATTCTCCTTTTATTTTCCACATCCCTCATTAAACCCCCTGAAACCAGCCAGAATGTTTAACATTTTTAGAAGATATAGATCTGTGCTTTAGATTTAAATGACATGATTGGGGGTAATACTTAACTTGGGGTAAAACTATTCAGAATCAAATAAACTATGCAAGGATTCTACTGCGAAAATTTTGTATTCAAAAGTTGACACATTTGAAAAAACTTTAAGTAACTTCCATCAGTGTGCCTTGTGACAGACAAATCTGTTATGTAGCTTTCTATGGGATTTAATTTTCTCGGGCCTCGAAAGAAATGAACTGCTGGTATTTTCATGCTTGGTTCTCCCTAAGTAAACAAACTCATTACAAATCTATCCAGCCCGGAGATCCACTCCAGCTGGTGTATCTTTGGTATACCTTTCAACCAGTTAGGTACTAAAGGCATTTTTTTATATTTTTTATTCCTCCCAATCAAGTCCCTGCCCCATAATGACAACACTTACCCTTGGGGCTGCCGGTGGCCGCGAACATGGTCGTTTGATTACAAGCACTATGATGACGACTATTATTATCAGCACAACAGGGATGACAACAGCCACTGGAATCACCCATTGAGCTATCTCCTTGGGAGGCCTATGAACTGGTATGCATTCCCCACTTGAATTCAATTTGTAATCATCTGCGCAGTCAATGCAGTGATATGATGTCGGGCCGAAACAACTTTTGCATGACTCGTGGCAACATTCATATGTGGTTGGGCCGAAGCAACTTTGGCACGACTCGTTGCAACATTCATATTCGGTTGGGCCGAAGCAACTTTTGCACGACTCGTCGCAACATCCGCACAATTCGACATCACACTCTAACGTGTCACTTGTTGTCACCACATCGTGTACCACAGTTGTGTTGCTATCCGTTACATTGCTATCCTTAGTGGTGAGAGCAAATGTCGGTACAACAGTTTGTGTGGTTGGTGCTGGCGTTGTAGTTGCTGCTATTTCAGTGGTATTAGTGTTGTTTCTCGTACTGGTGGTAGTGGCGGGCTGTATCGTTGTGGCCTCCGTCACACTTCCACAATACATGTAATACTTATCCGGACATGAACGGGGAGGACATTCCAGTTGACACAAAACCTGTTGAGACAAAAAAATCAAATAAATGAATTTCTTGGCAATCTTGTTCATTCATGTAATTTAAATTGCTCTAGTGGTCTGTATTATCTTACTGGTACTATTATGAAGGCTCTATCTCATTCATGGTGTTTCTACACAAAAATAGTGGAAAACGGTTTATCTTTTCCGGAATCGAAAAACCGTATCGCCGTTAAACCAACCTGTTTCTACAGAGCGAATAATCCAATTAGTGCCCATTCCGTGTCACAAATACCGCGTCAATCGCCAAAATCGGGAAATTCAACCTACGACCTCGCAATGCATTGTGGTATAAGAACTGGTCCAAAATATGCAGTCACAGGCACGTATTTTCACATGCACCGGTGACCCCTACTTTCGCCAGACACGATACGCTTTTCGCTGTGTGTTTCTACAGAAAAGTTAAACTGATTAACACGGCAATAACCACCTCTGGAAGGTGGTTATGATAAACCGTATTTGGTCAGATATGGTTTATCAATAAACTGTATCGTGTCTGTTTCTACAGGAAAGTTTTCCGGAATTCTGGATACTTTCGCGGGTATAATACCGTTTAATGATTTTCTGTAGAAACACGCCGATTGGCAGAGATGTTGCCACAATCACCAAGACTAATCATTCTCATAGACCAGCTGGAGACTGGAAGAAGTCTCCTTCCAAAATCAAACATGTTTGATTTATTTTTCCCCCAAGACTCAATTAATCAATGAGTAACATGCAAAATTACAAGATGCATTGAAATAGAGTTGCATGCTGACACAACACAAATGAAAATTGTGGATATACGTGTACATCTTCATACATACTTTGAACCTTGATCAACATAGAACATAGCACTGCAACTCCTGTCATAACTTATGACATCTAAAGTATTTACAGTTGATTCAATTGTTTTTACACCACTTAGTGAATTTCCATGACAAGGTCAAAACATCAAGTATATGCCATTCGTCTATCAAACATCTACCACCATACCATATGTTGTAAAAAAAAATATCTACTGCGGTACAATTGTAAATAAATGTCTTGGCATTGAGTACCTATATTTGAGCACTTAAACTTGACACTTTGGTTTTCAAAGAATGTAATTTACTCAAATAGATGATTGAATAGATCATTAATATATACACTGAAATAAATAAATAAATAAATACCAAATAGAAATAACCAGACATAAAATAAATAATATACATATGAGCACTACAAATTCCTGTCATAAAGTTATGACATCTCAAGCATTTATAGCACATTCAATTATTATTACATCACATTGTGAATTCCAACAACAAGTTCAAACTTCATGGAAATGCCTTTTATCTTACAAACATCTACCACAATATAATAATTATGTTGTAAAGATAATATTTAATGAGGTACATTTGTAACAGTCTTTGCATTGATTACTATTTGAGCAGTTACACATGGCAATTTGTTTTTTAAACTTTGTGTGCTAAGGGCGCACCAACTCAACCACATGTAACCTCAATGGGCTACCAACTATGCACTGGTTGACTGAGAAGACAAACAGTTTGATTATTCATACCTCTTAAAGCCCAAGTTTAGTTTTGGGATTTTTTTTTATTTGAAAGCTTTATGCCGAAAGGTCCCACCTATAACAGATTCTGAATGTCTTTCGTTTTTATATAATTAATTAATGAAATCTCGGAGGGGGGGGGGGGTAGGCCCTGAGATTTTTCGGTACCCCAACAATTTTTGACTACGGTTATTTGTAATTATAGCATCCAAAGGCGTTATTGAGCGTGTTATCTGCATTATACCTTCATCTTGAAAGACAGAGTCCACTCTTTCTGATGAGGTATAACACGGATAACCTTAAACTCATATTAACCTTTGGATGCTACATGTATAATGTAAATATAGTCGAATCTCGGGGTACCGAAATCTTGGGTCCCCCCCCCACCCCGATGTTTTCATTAATTATTTGAAAAAAAAGCCGAAAGACATTCGATCTGTTATTGGTGTGATATGACCTTCAGGCATAAAGCTTTCAAATAACAACAAAATCCCCAAAACTAAACTTGGGCTTTAATTCAAATGATAAATGTCACTGAAATTCCTATGAATGATATTTTTAATAAAATGAAGACACATTGAATGAAATAAATAAGTTAAAATGTCTTGTCTCCATAACATTTGGATTTTTTGTATGTGGATCTACATGTATATCCACATGTTTGATACGAACCTACAGCAAAGGAAATACACAGGGGCTGAGGGCAATTTAGCCTCTAAAATTAACAAAATAGCCCTCAATTATCCTCATAGGGTTCAATGTATAACATAATAGCTTCACTAAATCAGGCTTGAAAGTAGACCCCCCCCCTAAAAAAAAAAAAAATAAATAAAAATAAAAATAAATAAATAAAATTTTATTTCCTGCCCTGCATTCAAAGTATGTTGAATTTTCTTTTGTAAGATTTATGTGCATAATTTGTTGCTGTGATATGGAATCAATAATACTTGAAATAAGTAAATTCTAAGAAAGTGAAAAATGTAGATATCTTTTCACTCATACATGTACACAAAAATCTCAGGATATTTATAGTTTCAAATGCTACAATCTGGCATTATAGTGATATACTAAAATTCAGTACCGGTATTATATAATTTGGTAAATGGTAAGATCCAAATCATCTATTAAAGACAAGGTTCACCCTGAAGTCAAGCTGATTTTAATAAAAGCGGAACAATGAGAGAAACATAATAATGAAAGTTTGGCGAAAATCCACTGAAGAATAGCGGAGTTATGAACTTTCAAAATTTTAATTTTGTGACGTCACATACGAGCAGCTCCCCATATGTCATATAATATTAATTCAATAAATTGCCAATTTTTATTGGTTTATGATAATTGAATGGGTTTTTTTTTTTAATAGAAGCATGTATGAAATAATGTTTGTAATTATATATTGAATGCACAGGTAAAATCCTTTTTCAATTTTCTGAAAAAATGGCATTTTATGGAATTTATATTACACGACAATGGGGGAGCTGCTCACATGTGATGTCACAAATTTAAAATTTTGATAATTCGTAACTCTGGATATTCTTTGGTGGATTTTCGCCAAACTTTCATTAATAAGTGTCTCTCATTATTCTGCTTTTAATTAAACCGACTTGATGTCAGGGTGGACTTTGCCTTTAAAGACCTGAAAATCACACGCTCTGCAATGCTTCCATGTTTGAAAAAGTAATGAAAATTTAGACGCCAGGCAGCCTCAACATTTTTGCCACAGAAAATGTCCATAGTGATATCTGCTAGCAGATCTTTTGAAAATCCCACAATGTCATTCTTAAAGATTGGGTTATTGATTTGCACGTCAAAAAACATCTATATGAATCAAATCAGCTGAAATCATATCCAATGTGAAGATTAATATAAATAAACACCTCTCATAGAGACTTGGGGTAAAATATTGAGTTTTGGTGATAATCTGGACGGTTAAACTTCATCCTTTTTCCATTTGCTCAGGAGCAAATTAAAAAAAATCTGCGACGTCAAACGTGCACGTGCCGTTCCAAAATGGTCCGATCAGCCGTTAGCCAAAGGTCGCGCAGGCGATATCCGTTAGCCAATCAAAGGGCTGCGCTCGTCTTGCTACGGTGCACAGTAACCGCAATTCGCATTTTGAGCAAAATTGAAACTCACAGAAAGAACAACATTCTGGTAACATGTCGTTATTAGTTTTTCTCATTAAACAACAAATTCATGACGTATGGATCTCAAATTTTCAACACACCATTTGTAAGTACTAAACTACCGTTTGGTATTGATAATGAAGGGAAGTAATGGACTTGCACATCCCTGCAAATCAATAACCCAATCTTTAAAGGCCCACTGTCAAGGGTCATCTCAACTACCGAGAGGATGAGAAGTATAGTCTTTAGAGACAGGCACATGCTCACGAATATGCACTGATGCCATGCCATTGTCTACAGATAGCAGGAAGAAAAATGCTTTAGTTTCCTACACCATCATTATTTTTCCGTTGCATTATGGGTAGCATTTGTACCTCAATTTTAAAATTAGAGTCAAAAGAGGGCATTTTTCCATTCTGTCATGACAGTGGCCCTTTAACAATTTGGGATTATGTTTGATGTTGTTGTCTGATGTCTGGCTTGACGATACATACTTTGTGAAAGATTGATGACAATTTGTCTAATAGACCAAACTGCACTTTGGTTTTAACCAATAAAATGCCTTTGGTGTTGATAGATAAATCAACATTGATTACTGCTTACTTTACTGTTATGTATGCTACATGTACATGTATGTGACAAGTACAGCATATTTACTGTATGTGTGTGTGTCACCGCCCAGCATGAAGGTTTGACACCATCAAAACAAAATTTAGTTTATAATTACAAAATCACAATGTGACATGTTTGGTGGATTGAGACAATTGATGTGTTTCCACAGGAAACTGTTACATGGTATTAAACCATATTAAACTGTATTACACAGAAAATGTCCCTGTGGAAACACATGTGACAAGGATTGACAAACCCTATATTTTACAAAGAAGATATCTTTGTTTTATGATCTTATCAAAATCAAAATTTCCTTGTTCGATGATTAATAGTAAGTAGAATCTTACCACCACACCACTAACCAAAAAATTCCCCACTAGCCCAAAAGGAAAAAAAAAAGCTGTTTGCGGTCAAGGAAATGATTCACACCGTGTGCTTCATGGACATGCAACAGGAAACATAAACCTCAATGCACGTGGCCACATGTTTCTGTACTCAAAATGGGGGAATCCCCTTGTCGATTCCCCTTTTTGGCATACCAATGGAAGGTACTCCAATGTAGATACTGGACAAAAGTCAACAGGTAAACAAGTGTTTAGTGATTGTGTAGATAATCAATGCAGTATAGAGGGACAAGTTCTTTTGTTGGTGGAAAGCAAAGCAGTTCCACGATAAAAACTTTCTTTTTTATTTGGTGGGGCAACAATGAAAATGGAATTTCAAACCTTTAAACATGCTAGCCCTGTTTTTGGCTCTTTAGGAAAGCCATGCGGGGGTGTATTTTGTGCAAGCGGTCAAGTATTTCATTTTTTTACAGTTGGTTCAAACACAAAGTACATACTACTTCATAATGTGATGTAGGGCCTACACTGTAGGTGTAGCAAAATGTACCGGTACTTTGATTTTTTTTTTTTTTTGGGGGGGGGGGGGGGTAGGTATTTCATCATGATATTGAATAATACTTCTATGAATCTGATTTTAATTCCATTCTGATCAAATGTTTTGTAGGCATTTATTAGTGGCCCTATACTTTTTAATTACTCCTCAATGTTACCATATTGAACATACTATGCTTTTTAGCATAATTGTCCCTCTTGGTATCTACATGCCTGGCACAATTTTGCAAAATATAACATACTTAGCAAATTTCTGAAGGACTGAAGACCTTTTCTCCCTTGTCACATTCATTATTGCCTTAAAACAATCCACCACTGTGACTGATGACCTTGTTTGTCATACATGTACTTTGATTGACATATACTACAGTATTTAGTATTTACATACATGTGTTGCACAATATGTAATGTGCAGTGGTATAATAAAACATAATGTTCTCTATCAAGTGTGTGCTATAATTTTTAACAACTAAAGTCTGTTTTACCTCCAAGAGCCTGGCAATTACAACATAAGCTCATATATTTGTGGACTTCACACTTTAACTGTGCATGATACAAGCTCATTTTCACGGTTTCAAAACATGATAAAATTGCTGATAAATGTGTTTCTGGTAAGCTCCAAGTTCCTTCTACATGAGAGGAGTTCCTAATTGTTCCGATAAGAGTTTGCTTTGTGATTATTATCTTGTGTGTGTGTGTGTGTGTGTGTGTGTGTGTGTGTGTGTGTGTGTGTGTGTGTGTGTGTGTGTGTGTGTGTGTGTGTGTGTGTGTGTGTGTGTGTGTGTGTGTGTGTGTGTGTGTGTGTGTGTTTAGTTTGAGGTGATGTTACTGGTAATTGTTTCTACTATATAGACAATATTAGAGCAATCTGGTCACACAAAACTGTGCATATATATTGCTCAAGCATTGGATTACTTCAAACCCCCCCCCCCCCCTCCACGATCTCACAGATGATGCTTTTTTTTTTCAATATTATTTCCCCTCTCTACTTTTTCTCTCTGTGGTTTGGTTCTGACAAAAATTTATCATTTAATGGGGTCTTATTTTCTTTCAAGCATTATATACTTTTACTTTGATTCCTGTTTCATTATACAGTTGTAATAATGGAATAATTGTGTAAGTATATGTGTGTATCTTGTTTATGTCTTTGAAAATTTGCATATAGATATAGTATGTTTTTTTAAATCAGTTGAATGATAAATAAAATGAAATTGAAATTGAACTTGAAAGTGAGAAAAAAATTGAACATACTGATAAACCTCGTTCTGTATAAAGTCATTACTAAAGGAAAAAGACATGCTTCATCTTTCCTTCTCCTACAGGAAATATTACAAAATTGAGAAGAAATCTAAACTGGTTCCTTCCTTGTAATACAACTAAATAACTTATCACTAGTGTATGATTGCAACATTATGGTTTCAACTTTCAAAATCTTTCAAAACTAAAATTTGGTAAAAATCTTAAAGGGGTATGAAACTCAGACATGTTTCCTTCTCCTATACTACTGGTATCGTAAAGAATACCAAAGCACAATTGAGAAGAAGTCAAACTGGCTCCTTCCTTGTATACAACTGTAGAACTTGTGATTACTAGTGTATGATTGCAACATTATGGCTTCAAAGTTGTCAAAATCTTTCAAAAGTGAAAGTTTGGTCAAGATCTTAAAGAGGCATGAAGAATACCACTGCACAACTGAGAAGTATAACTGGCTCCTTCCTTGTATACAACTAAAGAACTTATTACTAGCGTATGATTGCAACATTATGGCTTCAAAGTCGTCAAAATCTATCAAAACTGAAAGTTCGGTCAAAATCTTAAAGGGGTATGAAATCCAGACATATATCTGCATCCAGAAAAAAACAGAACAATAAGAGAAATCAAAATAATAGTGAAGGTTTTAGCAAATTTAATTGAACCATTCCAGAGTTGATATAATTCTTGTTACAGAAGATTCTTAAATCAGCAAATCTGACATTTTTGGTGAAGAGTACTGTGTGGATAACCCTCATTAATTTTGTACACAATTAAAAAATAAATCATATTTCCGAATGGTCAATCGATAAGGCAATCAAACTCTTTCAGAAAGGCATGCAGAATCATTTTTGCCTTGATATACTTATACAACAAGGAAGAGAAGATGGGATAATTTTTATGAAAAAGTGAAAATTTGTAAACAAAACCAGCGCGAGTCCTCTATTCTCTCAACACAAAAGAGTGGTATTTTGTTGCCAATTTAAGAATTTTAAATAATAAGGATTAAATACACTTTGAACATTCACAACTCTAAAAATGGTTTAGCCAAATTTGTTCAAACTTTCACTATTTTCTTTCTCGTATTCTTTTGTGTTTTCTGAATGCAGCAGAATTTCTGGGTTTCATGCCATTTAACTCTTTATGTGCCAAAATCTCAGATCTGCACCAAATAATATGCACAAAGTCCACACAGGTTTAAAGGCAGGGTGTCTCTTTTGCGTGGCTAAAATTAACATTGTGTAAATACACTGGCATGTAAAAGAAATAAGCTGTCTGAGAATATTTAGCAAAGTATAGGAGCTAGAAACCCAATGTTAGTGAAATTGTAGTGACCGTTAGACTCTGATTTGAATTTTTGTCTCGTGAGACAAAAACTCCCAGCATAGAACGTACACTTAACGGCCATTGTTTGTTTTGTGCATTTTTCAAATTCTAGGTAATTACCGATCCCCAGATTTCACAGACATGTTTTTCATCAATATCCCGAGAGCATGAGCAATCTTTTTCTGTTCTTCCGGGAGGAGTGCAAATGGGATTCACTGCCTTTCAATCCTCTGGCATGTTAAGACATAATCAATCAAAGTGTAATCAGTCAATATTAAATTATCGTCTGTAGCGACCAGGAGATTAATCTGAAGCTATGAATTCACTTACATGTATATGTAAGTATTGAATGTATCATTAACATGTCAGTACCTAACTGTGAACTGTTGCATTTACGAGATTAAACAGGAAAACATCTCTAGGTGCTACAGACTACACATCAAAATTGAAGCAATATTTCAAATGTTCACGAGATTATAAAATGACTTCCTCTTCCGTTATCATAGTCTCGATTCCAGACTGTGACAATTGTCTCCTTCCAACTGCATGGCTGTGGGTGCTTAGAATGCAACAAAATAATCATGTCAGTAGTCTTAGTCAAAGCAGTTGATTGAAGGTCGTAGTTTCCTCTATCTATTATAGGATGGGTAAATATAAGTGGAAAAAATTGTCAAACTTCAATATTTGATCTAGTTGATAGTGTTTGAATGGACAAATATACACCATAGAACACAAACATGTAGACAGTTATGCTGTAACTAGCAATATAAACACAACAAAAAAAGTAACTACTCCCTTTTTCAAAATATCATAACTTTTTGAAGAAACAATTTTGAGCAATATAATTTGGTAAGGGTGTTCCTGCACTGATTTACTAACCTCTGTGAGAAAATGTGATTGATCCGTCTGGTCATGCATGAGTGAGCACGTACTAAAGGCAAAAATGTCACTTTTCAAAAGTCACAAGGGTCATTTTTAGGGATTTGTGATGTAGGATTTTGACAATTTCTGTTTCTGTTCAATGATTGAGCGCTGTTTATGTTAATCATCTATCGTTTGACCCCCTCAGTCCTTTTTGGGACTTTTCGCACATTTTACGCTTCAGTGAGATCAATTTAAAGATTTCCATGCTTTCTCAATTTTGAAATTGTAAAATCCGTTAAGTTTATTGAAACAATTGAAAATTGAAATTTTTCAGCAAAATATATCTTTACATGTTGTACGGACATGAGAGGTTGTAACCATGTCATGGTTCAGTGAGCACACTTTATAAATAAAGCAAACAATACCATTATTTACCATTATTTTGGCATAAGAGATGACTCATGTGACTTTTGAAAAGTGGCATTTTTGCCTTTAATGCATGCTTACTCATGCATGGCTTGACGGATTAATCTTATTTTCACACTGAGGTTAGTCAATGAGTGTAGAAAAATTCCTGTCACATTATTTTGCTCAAACTTATTTTGTTAAAAAATTATGGTAGTTTGAAAAAGGGGGTAGTTACTTTTTTTGTTGTGTTTAGATAAATATGGGTACATGAATTAAATGTCCTGGGGACAAATATTTGATAACACTGCCGCCTATGGGAAGATAAGTGGAATGGTCGATGGCCCCGACATTTATTGATTTCATTTTTCAAAAGCACTCGATGCTCATTTTGAACTACAGCTTTTTCAGGGCTTCATTTTTAGACCTTATCAGACATACTACATACTAGTAGCATGAAGGATCATCTAACTCAGTCTTTTTAACCTGGAAAACATGGCCAGGCCTTCAGCTCTGCTTGGATGAAAAAGTAGGAGAAAATTAGGAGCCCAATTCTCCAAATAGTACGAGAAAAGTGGGATTCAATCCACCAAAGTAGGAGGAAAGTAGAATATTTACAAGTAGTGTTTAGAGTAGTAACCCAGAGAAAAAATGGAAACATGCAGAATACGTGGGGAAAAAATTCTAAAATTGGCAAAACAAATTTTCCTTCAGAAACAGGTAAGTATGGTAAGTATTGTAGTTACAGTTCTCTCAGCAACAACCTGTAAAGACTACTCAACTCCAAACAAATACTAAACCTATCGCACAGCTGTTTTTTGACAAAAAAGTAGGAAAAGGTAAGAAAATACGGATTTTAGGGGGGGGGGAATAAGAAAATAAGGATCTTCACAATAAAGTAGGAAAAAGTATGAAAAATAGGACCAATTAGTTGAAGGCCTGCATGATTAAACGATGCCTTTAAACAACAGCGGTTGTGAATACATTTCCTAAACGTTAGTACCTACGTGGACTACATGATTTTCACGATTAATGCACTTTGTGTACAGTATTTGAATACTAGAATTGCGTCCTTGAGCGTTTCCACTTCGGAAAAGTGGCGTAAGTACGTCAAGGGCAGACTTATTGTAATCCTCATAAATCGTTTCTATCTGTATACTATAACCCTTTCATTCCCGCAGCATGTGAACCTGCACACATCCAAGCAGAGTCAAAGAATTGATATCTTGTGGCATTGTGTCAGTACAAGTGTATACATGAGTCAATTGGGAAAAAATACCCGCAAAACAATAAAAAAAATTAATGGTGGGTTGGAACATCCGTGTGCGCGGCTCGGCTTGCCTTAATGGGTTTACAACAAGCTGCATTTCCTTCCTCATTGACGGGAAATCTAGTACCTGTGCGTATAGGCATGTGAGCATGACACAATCATTGGTAATTGTACAGAATGGAATGGAAAAAGGGGAAAATATTATTTTGGATGATCCATGAGTTAAAGGTTAATGACATGATTGGGAACACTTGAAAATGCCTAAAGAAGAAAATTAGTTTGGAGACATATATCAATGTATTATATACAAAACCTGGAGTGTAAATCTTGGTTGGAAGGATTTGTCTTTAAATAATCTATTAACAAGTTATGGAGAATCAAGCATGAACATACCAGTACTGAGTTGCTCACATACCCCAAAAGAAATTGATCCCATATAAAGTTACACAACAAATTTGCCTGTCATAATGGATACTGATGGTATTTTTTTAATGAGTCAACTTTTGACCACAAAATTTTCACACTCAGCATTCTTGTATCTATAGTTACTTGATTGTAGAATAGTTTTACCTCAAGTTGAGGACTACCTCCAATATATCATGCTATTTACCTTTAACTTTGATATATCCGCCTTACTAGAGCTCTGCTAAGTACTGGTGACATTCAACTTTTATGTAAATGACTGTGACCTTTTACATATGCAATGTATGGACACGTAGCTCTTAACCTTTAACACATTTTCACGTATATTATGATATGGTGTGTTTTGAAAAAAAGAATGGCAGACCCCCCCCCCCCAACCTTTACAGGTTGGAGCTCCACATGTGTGTTCCAGAATTATACAATTCCCAGATGTTGCTCATGATAAACCATGTTGCGAACTCACTTAAACATATAGGCCTACTGCTATTTTTCTTCAGAATAAGAGAGGAAAAGATTCATATTTCATATAAATGTTGCAACTTAAAAGGCAGTGACATGATTGGGAGAAATTAAAAAAAAATGCCTTTCAAACTAAACTGGCTGAAAGATATACCAGTCTATACATTAGATGGAGTATCTCCTGGCTGGAAGGATTTGTCTTAGACTTGTTTACTTAACGAGAATCGAGTGTGAATATATCAGCACTTTACTTCTCTTGTGCAAGAGAGAAATTAATCTCATGGAAAGCGACACAACAAATTTGTCTGTCACAAGGAATACTGATGGAAGTTATTGTAAAATGGGTCAACTTTTAATTACTATATTTTCACATCAGAATCCTTGCACAGTTTACTTGATTCTACAATCCAGTTTGACCCCAAGTTGAAAACTATTCCAATAATGTCATTTACCTTTAACAGCTAGAAGAGATCGCATATTGTATGTCTTCTGTAAATATAGTTGTACTTACTTAGGGTTCTGAGCTAATACTGTGACTTCAAAATGTATTTAGCAGCAGTGATTAACCAGTTTCGACAATTCATACTAGTGATTAGTATTTTTCTTTAGTGCACTGCTGTTTAGCAAGTTTCACATTGCTCAAGGAAACACTTCAATTCAGGGATAGAGTCGAGGCCGACCGCTCTGGGTTACGAGGCTGCTGGAGAAATATTGTTCCCATAGACTTTGAACACGGGTGACGGGACTCGGTCCGAGGCCAGGGCCAAGGCCGGCCTGGACTCCACCTCTGCACTCCATCCTTGTCTGTCCAGGTAGTCCAGCGGGCTAAGCTTCCAATTTTGCCGAATTGTGCACTTGTTGATAAAAGCAACCAACTTTCCATATGTTTGTACGAGGCAAAAGATTGATTTAAAAGGGGGAGCACCAGTCCAATTACCCCCTGGGGGCCACAATAGGCAATCGAACTTTTTGTGCCTAAAATACTATATGGGTTGAACAGAATTAAAGATAGATTTTTTAAAGAAACCTCTTTTACCGCAAATATGATTTCGATATTAAAGATAATTTAAATTATCTATAAAAGATGACACCAGCCCACGTTTTAATGGATATGACTGCCAATTCTCTAGCGGGTGGTTTTGAGTAAAAAACAACATTTTAAATCCAATTTTTTGAAAACTTTGAATTTACAGCTACCTCTATGCATATTTTACCATTATTTTTAAAAAATTAGGCTCAAAAGAATTCGAACTTTGCGAAAAACTGTCTTTGACTATTGTTTAATTGTGTGAAAATTACAAGTTAATTTACATTTTTCCAGGTCAAAAGTTGTCACCTTATCAAAGTTTGTAAGTACATGCAAGCCAGGACGCATTTATGTACGCACAGTTCAAGCAGGCCAGGTACTATTGGCAACAATGCGCATATGGTTTGCACGTTGCAGCGCACTTTGTGTATCATCTCTGCATCGATTCAGAATATAGTTATAATTTAATGTGTAAAATCCTGCTTTACTCTGTTGATTTTACGTCATTTTGCCTCCAGTTCTCGCTCATCCACAACCATACCGCCTACCAGGTACACATGTGCCTTGCAGCTCCATTCAAACATTCCACAACCATTATAGCACAACGCCAATAAATACATGACACTACATTGTAGCAGCCTCGCAAATCGTGGTATAAATTGAGGCCTTTGATCAAGACATTTTTCCAGAAGTGAATATATCACATAACCAGACCGTTTCTTTCTCCAACTCCGCGATATCCCAGTACACTTTTAAAGATTTGACTGCGCGTCTTGGTCCTGACCCGTTATAGGGTGTCGAAAGATCAATCCTTATTGTCACGTATTGGATTTTCTAAAGTCTAAAAATGACCTTATGTTTGATTATTGACAAGTGATATTATCAATTGTTATTTTCCTAGTCATATTTGTAATTGACATGTTGTTATAATATAATACTTAAGACAATTATAAGTTACTTAGGCAGTTCGTATGCATGGGATATCTCCTTAACATCTATCAGTTGTTAATCCATTTAAATAGTTATGTGATCAAGTGCTGATATTCCTATTCTATGACTTTTCAAATCGCAAAGTTTGTGCATTTCATTATCATTTGAAACATTCACATTATCTTACTTACCAACAGCAGATAATTAGACATGTATTAATATTATTAAGCAATCCAATTTTAAATAAATATAGAGTAACATCTAAAACGCCATAATGAACTAAATAAATAAGTATGGCTTGCGTGCCACTAACCAATTTTTGAAAGCTGAAATTATAGCATGTATGTATATGCACGTGTATATAGAACTGTGTGTCAAATTACAACACAAGTTTAATTGGATAATGGAATCAAAGATGGTAAATTTACAACCCGTCAATTTTGATGGTTGTATGTATTAAAGCAAGTGTTCTAAGTTGAAATCAAGAATGTGTCTTGCAAAATTCAATACACATACAGCTCAAAAGGGTGAAACTCTTACAACACAACAGTACTCCATACACGTGTGCACACAACAAGAAGTCCTGATCTGAATGGTAAACACATATAGCGATTCTTCTTTGTAATAGCAATAAATATCTCTGCACAATATTTGGTATATTGGCGAGCCTTTTGAAAATAACTAATAACTAATAATTCATAGTTATCTTCTTTTCTCTTTTTTTTTCTGTTTTATTACCATATGACCGTTTCGAAATATCTATTATAAGATGCGTTTTATCATAATCTAGCAATGATTCATATGATTCTTATACTATGAAGTACAATAATGAACAATGAATTGCAGGCTGCGAACGAGATGGCTAAATTATGGGGTACAGTGTAAATTATAATTTTCGTTATAATTTCAATAGGAGAGAGTAAGGCTTTTACGAACCATGTACACAGAATATGTATGTATTAAAAAATAATCCAATCGATAGATATTAATGCATTAATAAGAATAGTAATACCATTCAAACAAATTAATTTTTTTCCCGGAAAGGAAACAGAAGGGTCAAATTCAAAATGCGGCTCATGAAATTTCCAAGTAAGACAAAATTTCCTTGGATATTGCATTAATGAATTCCTAACATTGAAGTAGTGACCGTAGGAAAATTGCTAAATCTGCTAAAATGGATTAACCTGTTTCTATATAATGATTTATAAATACCATGTAGTTTTATATCCTACCCTAACCTTCATTGTATAAATACATTACTGTCATGAAGAATGTTACAGTAATCCAGTACACATTTATCTTATTAAATTAAATATATATTATATAATGTAGTTTAACTTGTCCTTTCAATAGCTTTCTATTGAAAAAAATAATATATATGAATTTCAAGGAAATGGATCTCACATGAGGTAGGATAAAACTAACATGTATTATAAATCAATATAAAACATGTATCCATTTTAGACAGATTTACACAAATTTTCCAGTCACATTCATCGTTTAGGAATCAATTAAATGCAATACCAAGAATTTTCTACCTTGATATTTGCTGAGCCGGGCATTTTTGAATTTGTACCCTTCTGTTCCTTGTTCGGAAAAATAATTTGTGAAAGATTTAGCGATATTTTATCAGATTTAAAACATTATATTTATACGATTTAATCTCTTCCTGATTAATATTAGAATATTTTGGTTGGACAATATGCACATAGTTGATCCTCAACAAGCAGCTACAAACAGGGAAAATGTGTAACATTTGAAGAATTTGCAATATCAAAGAAGGAACTCATTACCCACAGGATATTGACATTTTATGTTGATTATTGGTTTCAAGTTTGACCTCTGATGAATTCAAGACGTTGAATGACCTTCAAATTACATGAACTGTAAAGTTTAACTGTAATATGGCAAAATCAAAATTGTAAAGCATTATAAGTTCAGGTTCCCTTTTATTTTTTGAAAACCTAATAAACAACAATCTGGGTAAATATAATGTTTCAAATATAAGCCACAAGTTAAACGATCATGAAATTGTGTGAATAACAGAAAGGATAACTCAATTGCCTCTCCCTAGATCATCTATGATTTAAGATTAATTAAAGAGTAAAAATAACTGCTGGCAATAATCACAGGCTGGAAATATAAGTGCATCCCCAAAATACGGCAAACCCTTGAATATGCTTATCAATTTCCATTTTGACAGGTGTTGACAAAAAATTGTTTCGTATTGCTATATGAATCTCTACCAACACTCTACTACTACTACACTACTAACTACTACTACTGACACTACTACTACTACTACTACACAACAACAACAAAACAACAAACAACAACAACAACAACTACTACTACTACTACTACTATATACTACTACTTACTACTACTACTACTACTACTACTACTACTTCACTACTGCTGGCTGATACTATACAACAAAGAAATTCCATGAATGGAAGACACTAAAAACACAGAACACACAATCCCAAATGAAATCTAAACAGAGGTCTTAACACGATTTTCCCTTACATTCACGTATTTACATTTACAAAGTTATGTTCGTAAGTCAATTTGGTTCAAGGATCGTTCAAGAACATTTAAAAATTTACTTCAGAAATATGAGTCTCAAATGACAGTGGTTGAACAATTTTTGGTTTTGTTTACATAACACTCTATAAAAACTGCAAATGTTAACTCAACATTTTCAAAGGGCCTGGGAGGTGACAAGCCCCCCCCACGATTTCTGCATGTTTATCTAACCCTTAGCCTGCTGAACTCAGACAATTATGTTAGGGAATTACAG
>JZLH01S0323289.1:6337-18946 GCA_001188425.1 Eucidaris tribuloides | reverse complement strand
GATGTCTGTACTGTGTACGTAGTTCCAATGACAGATGTGGCCAGAAATGTATGTATGCTTCGCAATACCTGATGTTGCTACAGTTTATGTACTTTGTTGAGATCATTATCAATCTTAAGTCAGAGTAAAATTTCAAAGATTACAAAACTGATGTTAATGTCTTTTAAAAAAATTACTATGGAGGGTTATGCATTCTATTTCATTCTACATTTGACTGTAAGTCAACACATACATCATAATATATATACATACCATACTATACATGAATGTATGTACCACATAGCCTGGTTATCTTTATTCAAAATTAAAGATCTCCAAATATCTGTTTTACCAATGAACTGATTCTTGAAAGTGTCACTTGTTTTCATGACCTGCCAGCAATCTGATTTCTGTTTCTCTTTATTTTTTTAACCTACAGATAAAGAAAGTTGGCGGAGGTGGCTTTGGTAAGACAATAATGTGTGGTATACATAGTATCTCTCAGACCTTTCTCACTTGCTTTTCAGTAATTGGTTACAGATACTGAGTGTGTAGTATGCTCATATCAGGCTGATATCAAAATTAAAAAAAAAAATTGTTCTTTAAAAGCGCTGTATGGTGGGAGGGAAAGTAGTAGTAAGTAGTAATCCAGGTTTTAAATCCGGTTTAGTCCCCGAGCTACGGGGGTGGCCGGATTCACCTCGCACTCACAGAAATCACCCTCACCCCCTCCCTCCACTTTACTGTATTCGGCACATCCTCCTCCCTCAACCCAACCCTCCTACTCTCCTCCACCACCTGCTTCTTCCATGTCTTCTTCGGTCACCCCCTTCCCCTCTGACCAGCCACCTCAAACTCAAGCGCCCTTCTCAAAACATGATCAACATCCCTCCTCAACACATGTCCGTACCAATGTACTACGTTCGCCTTCGCCATCTGATCCACCGTCTCTTCCAAACCCAACATCTGCATCAAAACCTCAGTCTTCTTCCTGTCCATCAGCTTCACACCACACATCGCTCTCACCATTGCTCTCTCAGTCCTTCTCAGAATCCCCATCTCATTTTCACTCAAACACCACGTTTCACTCCCATACAACATCGCCGATCTCACACAACTCCTATAAACTAATCCTTTCATCTTCAGAGGAAACCTTTTCCCATAAAACAACTCTCCGCATTCCCTAAACTTCACCCATCCAAATCTTGCTCTTGCTGTCACAGCTGCCCTGCACCCTCCACTCACACTCACCCTGTCCCCCAAGTATGAAAACTCTTTCACTGTTTCCACCTCGTCACACAACTTTTCAACATGTTCCACCATCTCTCCTGGTCCTTTTTCACATTTTCCACACACAAAATCTCTTGCCAACCTCGGGGTCACTCTCTTCATCCTTGTGCATCTCCCATGAATCCATTTCCCACATTTCCCATTAACCCTAACCCATCTTCAGCAAAATAATATGTTGTATGTTGGAAACATCTTAACCAGGAGGATAAGACATTTAGATCAAACACACTTCTCTTGCAGTCATGAATGGTAGTATGTGATTCCAAACATACTTTTATAGTAACAATATTCATGCACCTAGGTACAAGACTAGTATTGTCGGCACTGAATGCCCAGAGTGTAATTTTGAGTAATAATAGATTCGGTATAGTAATGTTTCTAAACTCACCAATATTGGTAATGATATGAATTCCAAATTTGTATGTCTATGCAATTGATTAGTGAAACTAATGCCTTTCATACCTCTTTTGTATTGTTGGAGAGTTTGGTTCCAAGTAATTCTTAACTAAAACTAAAACTTTCTTGTCCATTACGCACATGAAGTATCAATGCAAAAAAGTACAAACATGGAATACCTGTATGAAAGGCATTTTGAAAATGTACATCAGTGTACATTAAAATGAAAATAAGTCTTAATTTGGTGAGATATTAACTGAGTGTTCTTCTTGCCTAAATTCCTCATAGGTGAGATCTATGAAGCCCTAGACCAGGTCTTAGAAGAGGCTGTCGCCGTCAAACTAGAATCTGCACTCCAGCCCAAACAAGTGCTTAAGATGGAGGTTGCTGTCCTGAAGAAGTTACAAGGTAGGTATCAGGCAGCAATGATGACAATGATGATGAGGATGATGTTGACAAGGAGGAGGAGGATCTTGATGACTAGGATGATAATCAACTATGATTATAAAAAGATAACTTACATTGCACATTTCTACTAAGGGATGCAAAGCACTAAAGCAGGTATCGTGTGGACCATATCAGGACAGCTACCCTGGAGGTCAACTTCCCTGGAGGACAGCTATCTTGGGGGACTACTCTCCCCCCACCCCGACGCCTTAAACAGAGGACATTTCTCCTTCAGGACAACACCCCAGAGGACATCTCCCCCAGATGACAAGTTCCCTGAGGACAAATCTGACTCGTTAGATAGGAAACATTGTTAAACTCTGCCCAGGTGTTGTCCTCTGGGGAGTTGTACACCAGGGGGAGTTGTCGGGGGGGGGGGGTAGCTGTCTTCTATGGGAGCTGTCCTCTGGAGAATTGTCCTTTGTGGGTAGTGTTCAGGTGGGAGTCGTCCATGGGAGAGTTGTCCTCTGAGGAGAAGTCCTAGAACCAATCAATACAAGTTGTCAGACAACTTGGACTATATCATAGATGTGCTGACTAATACATATCGTAAGGGGTTTTATGACTCACATTAAATGTGTAAATTACGATGTGATGATGTTGTACAAATGTCTCATCTCTTTCGTCCACTGCCAGCGGGGACCACTTCAACTTGGTTATTTGGTCATCAAACTCTATTTAGAGAAGCAGTATGGCGTGTGTGCAGAGCCAGCACACGACTTTCAACATGAGATCATGGC
The DNA here is from genome assembly GCA_001188425.1 of Eucidaris tribuloides. Lineage (NCBI taxonomy): Eukaryota > Metazoa > Echinodermata > Echinoidea > Cidaroida > Cidaridae > Eucidaris > Eucidaris tribuloides. The sequence goes on along the minus strand of JZLH01S0323289.1, from coordinate 16,094 downwards.
ATCAGTCCATCTAGTCAGTGTGACTGTTGAAAAGCCCCTATTACGTACAGCTGTCAAAATTGCATAGATATTTAACCAACCATGGAAATAAAATTGCATTCATATCTGACAGGAATAAATCAAATTTTCAAATACCAAGTTTATCAGGAGGAAAAAAGGAATAGAACTTCTCCATGCAATGGTGGAGAAACTGAAATTTGTCAAAAATGTCAGAAAATGCTGTCCAAATCTTCTCCCGACAAGCTGATGAACTTATCTTCTGAGCTGGCTTCTTTCCCCTCTTGTCGTGTAAGATTAAATTCTAAAATTGCAGGTACCTGACAAACTCCCACAGAAGAATATTCACTTTGTACTTAGTTCAATGGTAAATGGTACAATTAGTTTTGCTTTGGAATATGATTTGATGCAGGCATGCAGCAGTGACTGAATGAGAAGACTTGATAAGATAAAGCTACTGGTACTTTTCATTGGATGGTCCATTAAAAGTCAATGCTACAATCATCCACACTTTAGATGAAATTGTAAAATTGCAGGCACCTGACGAAATCCCTCATTTTCCCATTGTTTGAATTATAATTCAAAGTTAAATGGTAAAAGTTGTGTTCTTGTGGAATATGATGTAGTAAAGAATGGTTATCTGAGGATGTGTCAAAGTGGAGAAAAATTCTTTCTCAACTTTGTGGTATATTGAATGATGTCAAATCGAGAAGGATGCAGGTCTATATATGTGGAAATAATTTTCTATTGTAAATATGCACTTCAGATGCACTTAAGATAAATCTTAAAATAAAATTACTGATTGTTTCAGTTACTCATTTAAAAATAATAGGCCCTATGTGGATGCAATTGCTTATTACAAATTGGACTCACTGATTTGATGTCAGTTATGGAGGCCAGCCAGACCTGTGACCTTCAATTGCCCATGTCATCTGCAGAATTGTTCATGTCCATTGATCTCTATGAGTAGAATGTTGTAGATCATCTCTTTGTCAGCACATTGTAGCTGAAGCTAGTATTTTGAGATAACTGTGAGCATGACTCTCTTTATGAAATATGATTCAACTTTTTTTCTGCAGTTGATTCAGACCTAGTCACAGTGATGTGTGGTGACACTCTTGGCTGTACTGCTAATCCCCCATTAGCACTCAAAATAGAAGTCAGACTAATCCATGTTGTTAGCATAGATTACCAGAGATATGGCTGCCATAACCACAGATCACCTACCTACTGTCACAGTTGATTTTAGTCACTCTGCCACGCAGAGTATGATGCAGAATTGGAACTTGGAAGTCATAAGTATGAAACCAGCAAATAAGTACAGGCTTATTTTGATCCAAAATCCATTCCTTTCTCCTCTTTTAGCTGTTGGTAAGTTATTAAAATAATGTTTTTTTTTAAAACCTGTTATTGTCTTACAATTTCCATAGCAAATGGTCTATGCTCTGACAGAAACAAGTGACAATTCACAGACACATCAGAATAAAATTTGTCTTATAACATGTTTCTTTGAAATTGATGTTATGGATTTTTATACGCCCGGCTACAGGACGTATTATGGTGTCACGCTCGGTGTCTGTCTGTCTGTCCGTCTGTCCGTCTGTCTGTCCGTCCGTTAACTTTTCCTTGTAAACACCATAACTTCAGTTTAACTTAACCTAGCCTCATATAATTTGGTGTGTATGATACTAGCATGGATCCCAGGAAGCTTACTGATTTTGAGGTCGAAAGGTCAAAGGTCAAGGTCACAGTGACATGTTTTCATCTTACCCTTGTAAAGACCTTGTAAACGCGATAACTTCAGTTTAACTTAACCCAGGCTCATGTAATTTGGTGTGTATGATACTAGCATAGATCCCAGGAAGCCTATTGATTTTGAGGTCGAAAGGTCAAAGGTCTAGGTCACAGTGACATGTTTTCATCTTACCCTTGTGAAGTCCTTGTAAACGTGATAACTTCAGTTTAACTTAACGGTTGCTCATATAAATTGGTATGTATGATACTAGCATGGATCCCAGGAAGCCTATTGATTTTGAGGTCGAAAGGTCAAAGGTCAAGGTCACAGTAACATGTTTTCATTTTCCGCATTACAGGCGGGCGTATTATGTGCTCGCCCCAGCGACACTCTTGTTTCCTTTGTGTTCATTCGCATCTTGATAATTATCAAGCACAATTGAATTTCAAACATGTTTGTCCCTCTTCTTAATTATCTGAAGTTGTAGAAACAATAATGATAATAATAATGAAAATAATAATGGACTGTTGTAATAAGACGCATGTCACGATATAATATATATATTGGTAAGGCACATGCCTGATAATCTAGAGGTCTCGAGTTCGAGTCCGACGCCTGCCCGGCATTAATGTCCTTCAGCAAGACATTTTTAATCTGCTTTGCTGCTCTCCACCCAGGTGTATGAATGAGTACCCTGGTCGGGTCATTCATAGCTTCAAGCGCGTAACAGCTGCTTAGCTTAAATGTCATGACCATGGGGTAATAATAGTACACAGCGCATAGGGACGTATGATAAGCTACGTGTTATGCGCTATACAAGAACGTGATATTATTATGATTATTATTATTATTACATGTATATATCATCCCTATGCGCTCTGTGAAAGAAAAGGATAGAAAAAGAGGACAATTTGACCATCAACAAAATTCAATAATTCTGTTATCCAAAGTGAAATAGTATGTTTAAGAGAAGCTTTGAATTGATTAATAGTTTTTGATGATTATATTTTGTCAGGGATATTATTCCACAGCTCAGGAGCTGATGACTGAAATGATCTTGAACTATAAAACTGTGTATTAATTTCAAAGGAAACAAGTAGGGACTTGGACTGAGATCTAAGATTTCTACTGGGGTGATAATGGACCAACAATTCCTGTAGATGATGGGGGCAGCTCTTGTTTCAATATTTATAGCAATTTTACATAATTTGCCTCTTGCTAAATGAAATACAGAGTAGGCCTATTGATATTGATAACTCAAACACAATATTCACTAGAAACCACCTTCCAAGACAGTGTGTCATATAGCAATTTAACATAATTTACCTCTTGCTAAACGAAATACAAAGTAGGCCTATTAATACTGATAACTCAAATGCAAGATTAACATTCACTAGAATCCAATTTCCAAGACAGTGTGTCATACATGTATAGGCTAGATTCTGGCATTCAAGGATAGCCCAAGTCAGTACACGGTAGCTAGCTATTTATGTGGAAGTGACACTGATTGGTGATGATGTGATACAAGGTTATGTAGCTATGACAGATTACATACCAAGTTTGCTGGCAACCATGAAGTAGTGGGATGAGGAGTTCATTCGTGTCAGGTTTCATCAACCATATTTTGAACAAACTTTTGACTGATTGGTTTGAAATCAACCTTCCAGCAATCTATATCAATGGTCATTTCATGGAGTGTTCTCCATTCCGTTGTACTGTTTCATATCACAATTGTTCTGAATGATTTGGTTTGTCTTGTTAAAACAATTATTCTGAATCTGTTATGGAATCTGTAACTTGGGAAGGAAATTGATTAATACATGTTTTATTTTGTTTACACAGTTTGTGATTCTACCTCAATCATCCAAATTGCACTACATGAATTTTTTCTTCTGTTTAATTTTATTATATTTCATTAGTATTATAAGTATTATTATTATTTTTTTTTTTTTTTTGGGGGGGGGGGTTCTGGAGGGATATGCAAAACCGGTGTGTTGAACAATTCAATGTAGGTGCTCTGTTCTAAAATGGGCATACTTTTTGTTATGTGTATTGTATTTTTGCAAGAGATGTTGTGTGGTCTATATCACTCTCAAATTTCTTCATTCCTGTTTAACTATTGAACCTGAAAGTAATGCTTGCATATCTATACTGTGGGGTGGATTATAAACTGGGTTATTAACTGAAACATAGGCTGCATGATTCAACTATGAGATTTTCTTTCTTGCACTGGTGTGATAAAAAATAAGTATTTAAATCTCTCTGACTTGGTCAAAAGTATTTTAGAGTTCAGTACCTAGATGTAAACCTATGTGCAGACCATTGTATAAATCAAAGCAGTATATCCTGTATTTAAGTATTCAATATACCGGTATCATCATTTAATCACATCAAAGGAATCAATTGGATGGTTTCATTATTGCGTATTAGAAGAAGTCACTGCAGCTTTGAGTAAATTCCTGAAGTCACTTTTAATCATTGCCAGCTTGCTATAATTTAGCTGTCACAATCATTTGGACCTAGCACTTAAACCGATACTGCGCGTTCTCAGTGGGAGTTGAGTTTGATTTCACAATTCACAACTAAAAGTGGCTTTGTTTTGAAAGCCAAGAAGTGCATTATTCATTCTCCTGCACGCTCACGTCAGACTAAAAATTTGTCTTTTTTCCTTGAGATCTTGTCAAGTAAATGGAGGGTTTCAGAGTCTGTCGGAGTAATCAAATATATTACCGGTATTCTATGTTTTACATGTGAGTGATTGTAACTCCTTGAGCTGAATCCATATTCCATGAGGGAGTTGCAGACTTGCAGTGTACTGTATTAATTTGATAGTTACGTCAATTCCATAGAATCACTGTATTGGCTTTCAAAATTTTCCCTTCATTTTGAAACTCATTGCATTCAGAATATATAATAGTTACTGTTACATTTCAAATGCTACACTTCATAGCTTCACTGGTCAGGTACTGGTGATCGGCTTCACAAAGTGTGATTTGACTATTACTCAGAGAAACTTAGAAAAAGATTTAGTTCAAGATTGTGAAACTCCCATAAAATTGGCTTCAATTGTACATTTGCACTGGTTAGTTGTCTAGCTGGTTTTGACAACGCAAACTCGTTTGTGCATACTGCACAAATCTTTTTGCAGGATTGTGTAGCACGGCCCCTGAACCTCTAGCTTAGTCCCAAGTACTTTAAAATGTGTATGTTGACTCACTGTTTGTGTTGCTATTATTGAGCTACATTTTTTCCCCTGCTGAAATTTAGAAGCAGTTTGAACTTAACAACTCTTTTCCTGTAATTCGGAATATTTTGTGTGTAGACTTACTGCAGCAGATTATGCAATTACAACACATTTGCTACATGTATGTCATGAATTGCAGCCACTGTATATTCAAGATTTTGTTTTGGTCCCTAAACCAGAAAAACACAGAGGATTATGGGATATATCATCTCAACATTTCTGTTAACAACTAAAGATGTCATGAGAAGCTCATCAATAAAAGAGATATTGACAAATTTCCTACTAAGGTGTATAGGTTGCAAGGAAGTTTTGCAGGATGCTGTAGGAAGTTTGTGTTCACATTACCAAATTTTGTGAAGTTTACCTTCTGAAAGGGAAACTTTGTAAAGTAAACTTTGCTACAAGTATGATAGCACTTACGGTACTTTCATATATGTGTAATTATGATTTATGATGTAAGGGTTAATGGTTCTGTTGTCTGTACAAGTGAAATGTGGGGAAAAAATTTCAGGACCTTTTATTACATTGGAAACAAGATCCTCTCCCACGTCTTTTTAAAATTTGTCAACTGACTTTATCTACTCTGCATTATTCAGCATATTTAATCCTGATGCCCCTTGCCTCTAGCAAAAATGATAGAAACGGAGATGCTTAATATGATATTGTATTGCTAATATAGTTCAGTTGTCAACTTTACAAAGTTGACTGCTGTTTTTTGTTGCTGCTTAGCAAAGTATCTGACATTTGATTTAATCCCTCACTGCTAACTCACAATATTCACTCAAAACAGACTTTGTAACGCATCAAACTGTTTTATTTGTGGCACGCACGTACTGTCTAACAGCAGTTTTAAACAGAAACACAAGGCCATTTGACTATTGAATGTCTCACTGCAGGCATGCTAACGGCCTAATGGGATTACATCCCTGTATATTACTGACGTCAATCAAGCCTGCCCTCTGGTGAAATATTTCAGGGCAATCTGACGGTGCATGAGAGAAGAATGTTTTTTACAGCTTAAATATTTTTCACAGTCCACAACAGTAGCTGCAGCTGTATAATTGACCAATTACTGTTTCAGGCATACCCTACATTATGTAAGTGAGGTACTTTCACAGCTATTAATAGATATATTTTAGCTTGTAAATAAAGCAGATAGATTTTCCGTCTGGAAAACTTGTGTAGAGAATTGTGCTCTTAACCCGTTACCTCCGAGATTCTGAAAATCCCATAGAGTTAACACAGGGCACATCCGGTTCCCGTAGCCAACGGGTTAATTCACACCTTTACTGATATTTCTTTAATCAGTTGCATAGTATTTGATTAGCTTCACTGGGTCTTTAGTGTTTATAAAAATGTGTTCAACTTAGATGTGGAATATTTGTGTTTTTCCAGCCAGCTAGCAACAAAATTAAGTTCACTTACTGTGAAAATATTGTCAATATAAACATGTTTCTGATGGAAAACAAGTCTGTCTTATAAGGAAATGATACAAGACATGCAACCATTGAATGCATTGATTAGCTCAAGTTGTACAAAGTTGCAATACCTCCCTATGAAGCTTTGTATCTGATCTTGTGTTTACATGTACAGTGTACAACTGGCCAAGAGTGTATTATGATACAGTGATATGCGTATGAGTATGGTATTTGTCATTGGAGATGTGCCAGCATTGTGATTTTTTTTCTGCACATTCTTCATCTGTGAGATGCCAAACCAACAAACCATGTCACTCTATTGGATTGGATGCAAAGAACTTTGGGAGATGGGCAAGTGCAAATAGTGAACAGATGTAGAATATGTGTTACAAATCACCCCAAGGCGTCCTTAAATGGTTACAAGGAAACAGGATAAGACTGATAGCTTTGAAAAGAGTCAGTGTACGTATAGATTTTTTTTTTCAATTTGAATTTAACCTCATGGGGTCGCTGATACACAGCAGTATTGTCATATTACAGACTTGGTTGTAAAAACAGCAGACTCTGCTCTTTCAGATGATGTATAACTCATATAACCTTAATGCCTTATTAACCTTTTGGATGCTATAATATAAAATATAGCCGAATATCTCGGGGGTCCCCCCCCCCCAACGATTTTTCATTACTTAATAAAAACTCAAAAAACTAAGAACATTCAGAGTTATTATTGCAGGGTTATGGACTTATAGGGGCATAAGCTTTCAAATAAACAAAAAAAATTCCCCAAAACTAAACTTGGCGCTTTAATAAGTCTTTCTGAAGAAAGAAGTTAGGAAAGTAATTTTTCCCTAATAGTGCTTGTAGATGATATTACCTTTTTCTCTGTTAAACAGGGCCCGGTTTAAACCAGGGCCTTTAAGTTCTGAAAAAATAAACCTTCTTCTTAAATAGAACTTAAATAATAAACAGATAAATTTATCGATCAATAATGAATGGAAATAAAACCTGAATCAATGAATGAATAATCAGTCATTCCATTAGAATTGAGGAAATTTTTAACACTGCAACATTGTTCAGTGGAGATAGTATCCACTATATGACTAATCTTGATATCTTTTCCATTTATTTATTAAACTTTCCACAGGGGACGAGGACCACATCTGCAAGTTCGCATCGGCTGCGGACGCAACGGACCAGTTCAACTACGTGGTTGATGTCGCTTGCAGGGCCAAGGAACCTGGCCGAACTCCGCGCAGCCAGTCCCGCGGCACGTTCTCCGTTAGCACCATGTTGAGGTTAGGAGTGCAATTTCTAGAAGCCATAGAGAAGTATTCCATGAAGTTGGCTTTCTTCCATAGAGATATCAACCTGTAAGATACCCACAGAAATTATGAACAACACCTTTCTTATCATTATTGTCAACACGCGGATAATTTGTGGCTTCAATTATTTAATGACAAAGTCGTTATGTTTATTCAGTAGGTCACACACCTACTCAAACTATGTACCAACACTGAGTGGTAGAAACTCATGATATTAATTTTGATGATTATCACATTTTCTGAAAACATGCCTTTTTAACCACATCATGTAATTAGGAAGACAATTTGATTTAATATGACAATGCATTTTCTGTAGACCCTGCCGAGGATATCCATATTTGTCTGCAAAGGTTAATATATTGCTGTGATATAAAGAAGTACAATTACAATTTTCAATGTTGTCACAGCAAATCTAATGATTATTGGTTCAATGACTGAATGAGTCCATAAAGAAATATATAAAACTAGTAGAAGGTAAATTACATTATTGATAGATAACTACAATCAATAAATTAGATTCTCGGACAGGTTATCAATTATCGCCATGAATTTATCAATGACAATAAAAGACATAAATGCCAGTGTAATTGATAAGAAAATGGACAATGATTCTCAACTTTATAGTTCATTTAAGCATTCAAATTTTTGGGACATACAAATATTTTGCTATTGTAATTCGATATTTAGTGTACAGTAGCATTACATTTACTTTGAGATGTCACTGTTGTGTGTATATTATTTTTATGATTTATTTCACTTTAATAATAGAAAAGGTTTCTGATACTATTGTGGTATTGTTTGGTATATGGAAAGCCATACACTTTTCCAAGAAGATCCTAGTCCATAGAGAGTGTCCAAAGAAATACAATGATACGTACGACTTCATAATAGTTATTTTAGACACTGTTTATTATTTTAACTCTTTTTCTTAGAATTGGTTTTTCTTCAACTCGTAATTCCTTTTATCATTTTTGTTGTCATTTCACCCTTTTCCAGTCTAATTTTTGCATTCGATAGACTGCTTCGGTAACATGCGGAAGGTGTGACATGTTGATTTGGTTTAGCAAGGCAGTACACCAACTCCAGGGCCAAGTCCGAACTGTTAGTATTCCATTTTGTTTCTGTGTGAGGGCTTTTTTAACCTCTAGAACAGAAATTCTGGATAATCCATTACTTATGCTAATTTTAGGCAATTTATTTAAAATCAATGGGAAAATGACAAACAAAAAAGCCATTTCTCTTTGTATTTCCTGGCAGATTTTGATCCTGTTTAGTTATACGCCCGTACGGTACGTATTGATTTGGTATCACGGCTCGCTGGTCGTCGTCTGTCTGGTCCGTCATCTGCTCTGTCCGTCTGTGAACTTTCTTTGTAAACGCGATAACTTCAGTTTAACTTAACCCAGGCATATATAATTTGGTGTGTATGATACTAGCATAGATCCCAGGGAGCCTATTGATTTTGAGGTCGAAAGGTCAAAGGTCAAGGTCACAGTGACGTGTTTTCATCTTACCCTTGTGAAGTCTGTTAACTTTTCCTTGTAAACGCAATAACTTATGCCAACACTTTATTAAAAAAAAAAACATGAAAAGTCACTTGGTTTTCCACATGTTCATCAAGCATCTGTTCGGCTGCAGCAGATCACATTCCTGTTTGTGGTCCCTATTCATTTAATCACATCCATTTAACCCTAAAAAGCATTTTTCTTCACAACTTCCACAAATTTTGGCGAAATTTGGTCAAACTTGGTGACTTTTCCTAAAATTTTATGGCAAACATTTTGGTATATAGTTTAGGGTCACCCATGAAATTGTGTTTCCATGGCAACCACATTTTGAAGGTCATGTGTGTCATTTTTTGATATTTCATTTTTTTTCACTACACTGTCACATGTTTTTCATATCTTTTGGCTCATGGATGACATGAAACTTATGTTTCATCTCTTTAAGAACATATTTAATAAATTTCTTTTGTTTTTCTTTATTTTTAAAGGAAAAATGGTGCCAAAACAATAAAAAGAATAAGAAAAATTGAAAATTC
>JZLH01S0323276.1:0-12038 GCA_001188425.1 Eucidaris tribuloides | reverse complement strand
CCAATTCGCATATATGAGCTGTGACCTTTGACTTTTGACCTGCGGACTCCGAATTCGAACTTGACCTGTATTTTAGTATGATCTACCTACACACCAAAACTTTTTAAAATCCGTCAAATATTTTTCAAGTTATTGTGCGGAAACCAATTCGCATATATAATGAGCTGTGACCTTTGACCTTTGACCTGCGGACTCCGAATTCGAACTTGACCTGTATTTTAGTATGATCTACCTACACACCAAAAATTTTTTAAATCCATCAAATATTTTTCAAGTTATCGTGCAGAAACCAATTAGGGGGACGGACGGAAGGACGGACAGGGGCAACGCTTAATGCCCCCTCGAGACTTCGTCGGCGGGGGCATAAAAACATTTTATTGTTGTTTTTTAACCCTGTCACAACAAATTTTGATATAACAAAATAAATGTTTTGGTCCCAAGGAGTTTGTTAAAGTAAGAGTCTACTGCAGTAGTAGTGGGCAGTAGTAGTAGCTGTAGTCACAATAGTAATAGTAGTAGTGGTAGTAGTAATAATAGTAGCAGTAAAAACTAATAGTAATAGTAGTAGGAGTAGTAGTAGTAGAACTAGCGGATGTAGGAAGTACTGATAGTAGTAGTAGATCTAGTAGTTGAAGTAGTAGCAGAAGTAGCAGCAGCAGTAGTAGTCATAACAGTATCAGTAGGAATATACGTAGAAGTGGTGGTAGTAGTAGCAGTAGTAGCAGTGGATGCAGTAGTAGTGGTAAGAACTATGTAATGGGAATAGAAGTAATAAGCAGTACAGGCAAACCCCGTTATAACGAGGGAGTCAGGACCCACAATTTTTCCTTGCAATAGACGATTGCTCACTATAAAATTACCTTATAAAAACACACAAAAATGCATGCATATGGGACTCAATAAAGTAAGAAGATTTCTACGGCTATTGCAGTGTTTTCCTTAGTTTTGCAAATATATAAAAGTGAATTTACTAACTAAATAAGTCACTGAAATGAAACAGCAGAGCTGATTCCAACTTCTCTACTACCAAAAATAGTGCAACGGGCGGGAAGGAGACGTCACTCAGTTACAGGTGCTAGCTGGCATGGGTCCTTGCACTGTGATAGGAAGTGTGTACAACACTCCATGGTGTAGCACACCCGACGTGATGATCAACGTCTTACAAAAGGAGTTCATTTTACATTGCTTGTGCTCACTAGCCAACATAAGCTGAGGTGAATGCTTGCTATAACAAGGTCAATTTCCTTTGTCTTTCTTTATTTTTAAACTGGGAATTTATTTGCTATAGCCGATCTCAAATTGAGACCCAAAAATGTCCTTGTATTAGGTGGGTCCTTGCTATACCCGTGCTCGTTATAACAGGGTTTGCCTGTAGTAGGAGTAGGAGTAGTAGTAGTACCACAAGTCTCACTTACCCCCATTGCGACCTGATTGCTAGGGTCAACCAGTAGTCTCCTTTCCAGGATTCGTATAACAGGGAACATCATGACGGGATAGGTGAAGAAGAGAGAGAAGGATAGACAACACTTCACCATCTGAGGCAGGATGCCGTCGGGTAGATTCAATGTGATGATGTTCATCGTGTTTGGCCCAAATGACTGCATGGAATAAATGGGAGAGAAAGTTACTTGAAAACAGAGGCAATGGCATGATTGGGGGAAGTAAAAAAAAAAACCCTCAAGAAGCAACTGAGTTGAAACATATACCAATATATACACTGGCTAGAGTGTATAGTCAGGCTGGAAGGATTTGTTTTGAATTTATTTATCTGAGGAGAAACATGCATTGATTTACCAGAATTGCATTAATCTCTGGCCCTGATAAAAATTGATCCCAAAGAAAGCTACAAGACTAATTTCACTGTCACAGCATTTCCTAAAAATAATTGTACAACGACCAGTAAATATCTGACTATGACATTTTCACAACATAAACTTCAAATGGTATCCTTGATTCTGAGAGCATTATGACATAAATTGAGGACTACTTTCAATCTTGACTCTTTTTTTTAAACCCAAAATTCAGCCTTGCTTGGTGAAACAAATTTTTCATCAATCTTTCACAAAGTGTGGTATTGACACAACAGACATAAAAAAAACCCTAAAACTTCCTGAAAATTGTTTAGAATGACATATCCTGATTTTTAGATGATCAGATATTTCATCATTCACCACAACTACGAGGCTTAAAGAATTTAATGAGCAATCTCTACTGGAAATTGTACTATGAAATATTTTATACAGGCCATTAAGAAATACTCAAAGAGAAAAAAAGAAAAACTGAAAATTATGAAGCAAATCATCTATCACATTCTATGTAATGAAATTCTTACCATATATCCACAAACACCAAAACTTATGTAGAGAAACGTCATGAATGAAATTGCGTATTTGAAGACTCTGTTAGAAAACAGAATAAAATTAGTATTATTCAAACTGTGGTGTAACAATAACAAAATTAATAATTTAATACTGTAATGCTTGTAATACTGCTTGTAGTACACAATGGCATTTAATTATTGTTTCATCATTCACTTTTTGATGAATTCACCTATTTTCAAATATTTCAAGAATTGTTCATTTGATGAAATATTTGTGTTATCTTGTCACATTGTTACAAAATATTTTTATATAGTATAAAGCCTTTGAACATGTTGAAACCCTATTAGCTGCAATATCAGTTAATTTCATTCACTTATTTATTTATTCATCGTATAAAATATGTACAAATGTTTACTTAAACATGATAAATAAAGCTGCATATATCATGAACAATTTTATAAATACACATAAATTATAATAACAAAAACAAATGGTAAGGTACCCCAAAAAGAAGCTCATCAGCTTATATAGTAATACTTTGAGATAAATATACATTAAAGTTGATATTCATAGGAAATTAAATTCGACAAATTTAGTTTACTTTATAATTTAATGAGTTATCTAAACATTTTATGCAGCTAACATGCCATGAAAGTGTGTCAGCTTCGGGATTTATGAAAATAAAATTGCGATAAATTGACCCTCTCCCATCTCCGAAACCGGCTACAGTTAAGGGCCTTTTTGTGTGACGTCACACCCGGGTATACGCTACACGCAGCTCACGCGACGGACTGCGATAACGCATACAGTTCATAGAGTGTGTGTCAGCTCATACTCTCAAAACGGCTTGATATTGTTTTAATTGTTAATGTCTGACATACATTTGTCCTCTTCCGTGGTAAAACATATCCTGATGTCATTATTTATGTCATTATTGGCACGGAAAAGGGGACAATCTCCGAAAAAATCGTGCTTAACTCACCCGTGTGCGCGAGAGCTGTAGGCCCCTATTCATGGAAATAGCTTGAAAACAAACCCCGACAAACCCTGAACTTAGAAATTGTGTTCGAGAACTAAACTAACGTTACTTATTGTAGAATCATGTTCCGAGGTAGAATTTCCTCTGACATAAAAGAGTCTAAGTCATACTGCGCGTGTAATTTAGATCTAACTACTTTTGTTTTGGCTTTGTTGAACTGCACGCGCAGGTAATGTAAATCCGCCAGCTATTGATCTGATAGAACCAGGCCCGCGCGTCCGGCCAAGCCGCTGGTGGCGAGCTTATGCTGCAGCCGAGCAGCTAACTCCAGCTGCTAAAGAACCTTATTACCGCCCCAACTGCATTACTCGCGCATGAATCGTAACCCCAGCAGAATCGCCACGACTCATATTCCAGCCACTGAACTGTATAGTTCAGTGATTCCAGCCACTGACCTCCCAGCTCGTCTGGAAATGATACGAAGTTTACGGCAGGCTGATTGGTCTATTTTTCTTATTATATGATATTCGTAATGATTTAATTAATATCAACTGCATTCTTCCATGGTGGAAAGAGGTAAAGTCTCCGTCTGATAATGTCAAAAGTGCAAATCGCCGGCCGACTGGGAACACTGACCTCCAAGAATAGCGCAATAAATACAGCCGTAGTAACACATTGGAGGTCGGTCCTTTCCCCCTTTTCAGCGATTTTTCCTCCAAACAATGAATTTCGTAGAACATGTAGAACATTAAGTTGAAAATAATGAGACGTAAATTGCAAACGATGAAGTATTAGGCCTATCTTTTATTTTCATAAGGGAGAATAACACACAAGTTCAGGGTTGTCTTTCCAGCCAATACGCATAGAGCTACGTACCCGGAAGTTGCCCGCAAGTCCACGAACCCGTCTCTTACGTCACAGCTAAAGGCCGTTTTCGGACAGCAAACAAGCAAATTAGGTCCCGAGGTTGGGGTGATGTTTTCACCCTAATTTCGCTTTTATGGAAGGGTTATATTGCTTGAATGACATTCAAGTTCAATGTACGGTTTATAAGCTCTCTGTAGATATGTATATCGTCATATTTATGGTTCTTCTATAAATGTCTCCTTTAAATCTTCCCCAAATAAACAGGGCCTAAATCACTCACTTCAAATTCAAGTTATACAAAGGACTATTCAATTGAAATGCTATTAGCAAAAATTTCATGGTAATTAATTGTTATACTTTCATCATTGGCAGAGCTGCCAACTTTCACGTTCCATTCAGAAAGATTTCCAACAATAATCAGGGACAATTTATACATTTCATGCACCAAAATTTGTGTTTTTTCTTTATTTATCACAGAGATATTCAGGTTTCTTTGTCTAGATGTGGTAAGATCAGTAACTATTCAGGGAACTTTTAGGAGTATCAAAAAGATTTGGCAGCTCTGCATTGCAAGCTGGTTTCAGAGATGTGTATCAACTTACAATCTAAATCTGTCCCTCTTATCCATGACAACAGAGCTCTCCAGATCTAGAATCATCCCTGCTCCCTGGAAGTAAAAAAAAAAAGAGAGTCACCAGACCAATCAATCACCATATATCAAAATATTTCTATATGTTAACAAATGTATGGATTATTTTAATTACCTTACTTTACTCAGCTTCATTTTGCCTATGTTCACATCTTTGTGAATTGCATGTTGTTCACCTATCTCACTCTGTTGCCCTACCTCAGGCTATTGCGTGGCACTTCCCTGCTGCGCTCCGTCACAATTCTAACGGTGACACAAACATGAAGCGTGGATTCAATCAGCATTCCTGTTTTTTACAGGAGGCTTATGGAGAAAAGACAATGTCATGGGCAGCATCTATTCGATAAGCCACCTGTAGAAGCTTAAGACACCAGTTTGGACCTGCCTACCCAAACTACAAACTTCAAATTGATTCCACACCACACACCGTTAATGTGCCCCCTCTTATTATCCAGACAGGTGTAGCATTTACATGCCACACAACAGCCCGAGGAAGGGGAACAGGGTAAGATAGGTTAACAATGTTCCAGGAAAATGTTGATGAAATGTTGTGCAACACAGTGACATGGGCAGTCAGTCGATTGACAATGTGTCATTGGGTTGGTTGTGGCAGTCTTATTTCTTTTATTTCACACCTCGTACATGCATAGAATATTGCTACCATCATAAATTGATATCGATTTTTATCTTACCTCATAACAGTAGAATGCAATTCCAAGAAAGAAAGGAAACCCTTCTAATGACATTGCCTTGGGGTGAATACTGTAAGAGAAATGAAGATATCAAAATCATAGGTGATACAGGCCATCAAATATTGAAACTTAACACAAACCATCATCGTCAAGTCAGTTTCTTTATCTATCTATCTATCTATCTATCTATCTATCTATCTATCTATGTATCTATCCATCTATCTATCTATCTATCTATGTATCTATCTATGTATTTATCTATCTATCTATCTATCTTTCCATCTATCTGTAGATCTACATGTATTTTACTTTATTATTTGTGCCACTCATCAAATGGCTCACATACAAATACATAAAACAAGTGCATACTTATCAAACTTTGTGATTGTGGAAAAGCTAAATATACTTGAGATGCATAGATCATCAATGGAGAACTCACAATGAATCACTCAACTCAACATAAGGGTGGGAGGTTACTAGGGTGCTAGGATATAAAATATATAATTTACTACAATAATTTATGGCTGGTGATATAATTTCTATCAAAACAATTTTTTTAATTGTATCACTGACTGAAATCATATTTTAAGAGAAGGGGGAGGTGGAATCTGTTATTTATCTAAATAAACCGATTTCATTCAATCATATTGCATTAAATAGGATTTAAAAGAATGAAATCATGATTCAATGGGCCTTTTCAGGACATTCAAACAAACTAATCATCTATGCTTGAATTTTTTGGTCCATGTTGAAATGAACCCATTCTACAGATTTATTTGACCAACTTATACTAAATGACTTACCTAACATTGTGTATATGTGAAAAGTCAAACCAAAACACTACTGAATAGGCGAAGACATTGGCAAAGTCTGCAATTAAACTGTAATAATGAAGGAGAAACAGAAATAAAACTGAAAATGTGATGAAACTTGAGCAGTTATCTTTGAATGATGAGTAATAAAAATCACTTTCTTACATAAAATTTAGCAATGCTTAATAAAACCACAATTTTGAAAGCAAGAATCAAGAACAAACGTGATGTAAAAGAAAAGTCTGATATCAAAAGTAAAAATCAAATTTCTGGACTAACGAAATTGTGCTGTCTTTTTAATCAATTGATTAACTACATTTCTATTGAAGCAGTCCTCAATTTAGGACACAATGTTAATAGAATCTAGTATATTCTTTAGTTTTTCTTGTTTGTTGTGCAGTTGTTTTCAGATATTGCAGAAAGAGTCAATTTTACTTTAGCGTTTTGTGGGTTCAAATTCTGTTATGAATACGTAAATTTAATTCTGGTAAATGTAGACATTTTTTTAAAAGTAAACTTAATTAATTGATAAATCAATCTAGCCTGTACATACACGTGTATATGTTTCTGATTTGGTTCTTACCCCTAAAAGGACCCCTCCCCCTCTATGTTTTTTGCAATAACTCAGTCATCGCTTTCTTTGGCGCAAAGCTATCATGTAAGGCCGGGACTTATACCCGGGTCCGTTCGAATGCTCGGGTAGCCCAGGTCAAAATCAATATCGTTACGAAAATTGCAAGCTGATTTTTTTTCTGTTCTTATACAGCACGATGTTGCATGCAAGAGCATCCACATGCAAACCAAATCTCTTGCATGTCATAAATACTTAAAATATCCTAATACTTTAACAATGAACATTACCAAGAATTATGATCATTCATAATTCTGATAACGGTTTCTCGTGTTAAAAACGAACGCGGTGATCTTGTTTATGTACGTACGATCATGCACAGTTCTACGCGCTGAATTAACTGCTGCGCTATCGGTGTCCGCGGCCTGCGCGATCGCCACGCAGGTGGGCTAGGCTGCGACTAAAATTTTAATTTGGCCGCCTACGGGCAAGTGGGCGATCGGCCACCCGTTCCATCAGGCTAGGCGACTCAAAAATTTTATTCCCTACGGCGGCACTAGCCAGCCTAGTGCTACGGAGATATTGGATTAGCGCCCCACCGGTAAAGCAGCACAGTTTTGACTTTCGCGCAACGGTTACGGCACAGTACGAAGCGCTTCTACTTCATCATGTTTTAGTTGGGTGTGGCAGGCGAAGCGGGGAACAAGGCTTGTTCGGGAAATCCCTACCGTACATTAACGATGTGTTACGGCATCGCAGTTCAATTCATCAGGCATTGAATTTGTCATTTTTCTTTCTTAAAGTATTCAGATCGGTTTGTAACTTGGAAGATATTTGCAGAGAAGAATACTGAACCATTATTTTCCGGTAAGCAGTACCTGTCTAGAGTCACACTTATTCACAAGTGTATCTCTTGACTGTGAAACCGACACGATTATTATTTTTGTGCGACATGATTTTCGGAATTCGGGTACCCGCTCGAAATTCCGGCCGGGACTCAAACGAAAAAATACCCGAAAATCCCGGCCTTACTATCATGGCTTTTATTCCTCGCATGTTGCGCTCAGACACGTTGTTACCACATGGCATTATGAGATGACCTGCTGTGCACCACAACAAGGGCATTACCCAACTGCTCTTACACCTAAACTGGGTACTTTTTACCATTGTGCATAATTAATAAGCAATAATTAAATCACTAATTTAACATATGGTGAAGAAAGTCATGCTGGGTCAGCATGAGTTATTTTACATGTGCACCAGATTTTGTCCCATTTCACCATTTGGGTTCTGAAATCTTCGGGAAGGGGGTAGATTTCCTCCTCCTTGCCTGAATGATATTGATAGGTGCACCAGACTTGGCTATTTTGGTTCTCCCAATTATGCCATGACCCTTTAACCCCTATGGCTCGATGCTATACGGCACTGTTGTTCGTTGAGAGACGATGCGATTTGCAATTTGAAAGGAATATAAACCCATATTTTCTTATAAAATCTTCAAAGAATATTTATTTTGTTACTTTATACTGGTAAAAAATGTGTAATTTTTGGGACAGACGCATAAAAGCAATAAAACTACCGTTTTTCCACTGTTTGAACGAAATTTTTGTCGAAGCCCATCGTCTCTGAGTGTGCAATTTACTGGGTTCTGTAGTCTGTTGTCCCAAAGAGTTAAGCATGTCCTGGGCTCTTTTCCAGTCACTAACTAGTCTCAGTCCCAGACCATACATGTGAATTTTTCTGCCCACAGAGTACACTCACTGTCTGACTATTTCTACCTGCAGAGTACACTCCTCTGCCTTAGTCGGTAAAGCAAGACACTAGTGTAAGTCCAAGCAGTTGACTGAAGATAGTAGTTTTCTTATCAATATAGGATGGGTCAATCTAAATGTCTGGAAGCCAGACTAGTCACTTACCTGAATATTGCCAGCCTGTGTAGATGTCTGAGTAACGAGAGTGCGGCACATCCAGGAAGCATGAACAGGATGAAGTGGAACATGTGAAGGTGGGTAAAGATGGAGGCCATGTTGGTGGAGATGAAGATGAGATAACTACAACAAAAACCTGGGAAAGAGATACAATGACATCACACAAAAATGTTTGTAATGTGGTACTAATAATTATGTTAGCATCAGCATGCAATGCTAAGAAATTTCCAGAGGTTTGACACTATTTCTGTAGAATAACAATTAAAATCTTCATATTAAAAAAAAATAAGTTACTTCAAAGTATGTACTAAAAAGATTAACCCCACAATATAATTTTGAGAAGCAAGTCCTGCACTTGTGTACATGTTGTTGAAGCTCCACTAAATCTCTGGCTCTTCTCTCACTACCTCTTTCATAAAAATACATTTAAAATAAAATTACAAAATGATACAATTTCATACTGTCTGGGTAATAAGAAGGTACTCACCAAGAATTTCTAATCTTAAAACCAATTTAACTTGTCTTCATTGTGTAGACACAAACAGACTTCGGAAAACACCTTTCACCACATTCTCAATAATGTACACATTAGTTACTTAAAACATTAAAGGCAATGTATAACAATGTTTCCAGTTTAAAAAATCTGAGCTACATGATTCCCCATGCTACTAGTGTCTTTGATACAGTCTAAAAATGAAGCCCTGAAAAAAATTGCAGTGTAAAACAATCATTAAGTGCTTTAAAAAAGAGAAAATCATTGAGAGACCATTCCAGCTTTTCTCCATAGACTGCTGTGTTGCAAAATTTCCTATCGCCCAATATAAAATTAATGTGCCAATTTGTATCTGCACATATTGTACTAGTGACAGCATAACTGTCCAAACTTTTGTGTTCTAGGGTGTTTATTTGTCCATTCAAACACTGTCAGATATGTCAGATAGCAAAGTTTGACAATTTTTTAAACGGGTCTTCCACAGTGTTATATAGTGTCTTTAACTACTTTCATATTCATGACAAAAGAAACAAAAACGTTGTCAAATAACACAAGTTTGTATTTCTTACCTATTTGTGATATAACAATTGACATGTCCACTATTAATCTGCCTTTGTTTCCAATAGCATAGTATGCTGTGGATTAAACAACAACAAAAAAGAACATAAGCTGAAGATGATCTATTTATTAAAGCAAGAAATATATGCAATTTACATGAATTATACTTTTACAAATACAGATCATGTGCACTGTGAACAAGTATCCTATACAAAAAACGAAAGAATGTTGATGTTTCCACAACAAGGATAATATATGTGCATTATTTGTCAATATCCTGCCCCAAAATATATACAATCAACATTCTATGCAAGTTCAGGCCTAGATACAAACTCTCTCTCTTCAAAATTTGTTGCACAATAGCACAGTGCCAAGGGCTACCCCCCCCCCACCCCCTTTACAATATATTCCTTAATCTGCCCCGGGTTAATACCCTCATGTACATAACCTACTCTGTACATCATCAGTAGTCAGCTGTAAATGTAAAATCTTCTGATTCTAATCATACGCCTACAGCAACCCACACATAATAAATAATAAATAAGTAACTTGAAACAGTTGTGCAAATTATTTGCCAAGGGTAAATTGAGTCATTTTCTTTTTGTTTTCTCTAGCTTTCTCTTCTAACTTCCTAGACAGATTGAACATTATACTGTATATCATTATGTACATGTACAGGCCATACATCAAACAGGGCAGAAAATGAAATTTTTTATTTCTGGGCTACTTTCAAGCCTGATTTAGTGATTTAAGTATATTATACATTGAACTCTATGAGGAAACTTGAGGGCTGTTTTATGATTTTAAGGGGCTATTTTGTTGATTTGGGGAGCTAAATCGTCCTCAGCCCCTGTATATTTCCTACGCCAACATCAAATGAAAGGAACTCTGTAAACTACATTCCCTATCTAAACTAAGCGCATGCATCGAGAATAAAATTACTTCAACTGTACATCTTATGTCAATTTTAAAGGACAGTGACATGATAAGGACATGTCAAAAATGCCTAAAAAAAGAAATGGAATTGAAACTTGAAACCCATACCAATGAATACACCACTACAGTGTATTTCAAAGCTGCAAGTTTTGCCTTGAATTTGTTTATTGTAAAAGAAACAAGCAGGCATTTACCCAGTATTAAATTAAAGTATTCCCCTGATAGAAATTAAAGCCATAGTCAAAACCTACACAACAAATTTGACGGTCACAGCAATATTTGATAGTAACTATTCAGCAAAGAGGATATATATGACTGAATTTTTCACAGCAGAAAGTGACCTTAAATAGTGGGCCTATACTTGATTCTGGTATGACTGTTGCTTACACTGAGAACTACTTCCAATCATGTCATTTACCTTCATGATCTAAATTTATTAAAATAATACAAATATAGTATTGAATTTGAATGGTACTTACCAAGGTCACCATAATTTAACTCCTTCAAGTGAGCATTATCCTGCAAGATCCAAAAGAAGAAAACAAAAAGAGTAGTAAACAATGTACAAAACTAATGAGAGAGCCCAACTTACAATGACAGTACAGTACGTAGTTTATCGCGTGAAGTATGATTTTACAACTATAATATTTTATATTATGAATCATGCATGATGCATTAAATTTCTTTTCAAATATCAGTAGAGAGTTTTATGATAAAATGACACTAAAAGTTCAGCAATTTTCCTATATCTTAGTTGTTTTGTCTTCTAATTCATTTTTGCAATGTGTTTCTTCTTACTGTATAAACATTTATGATTGTTCTGTGAAGTAAGCTTGTATGTCTGGAAACCAATGAAGAGCAAATATTTTTAGAGTAAATATTACAAGTTATTACAGACATTCTCCTTTCTTTTATGATGTGTAAAATTCTTTTGTTACATGTATATCAATTTTTCTTTTTCTTTTCTTATATCATAAAGTGCCAGCAGCATTTAACAAAATGGAAAACAATGCTTTAGAAATCCATTAAGTCATGTACAGTGTATGTATAAGTACAGTAAGTCAAATGTCAATATCATTTCATGCACACCCCTCAGACTCCTCCTTTTTAACTGCACCTGTTCACAATTTGTACATTTACATTTTACACAAAAAATAATTACAATTCTTCAGATATATTTTTACCATTGTTACTGACATTGTAAGTGTAACACTGTAACATATGTTCAGGCT
>JZLH01S0323243.1:6838-21756 GCA_001188425.1 Eucidaris tribuloides | reverse complement strand
GCGGGCCAAATTCCAGGGAGGGACATGGGGGGGACATGTTTAACCTCTCCCCCCCCCCTGATTTTTCGGAAGGGTCGGGACCACAATATCAAAGTCCCCCCCCCACTGAATTATACATTGTGTGCCATACACTTGTAAGTCTGGGTCTGGGTGATATTGTGGTTTGGCTAGTAAATTTGGCAGCGTAAAATATTACGTTAGTGGTGAAAAATGCGTTTTTTCGTCTGTCACCCCCCCCTCCCCCCGCCCCGCACCACTGAGCGAAGTTTTCGGTGGCTGGCGAAGCCTTTCGGACTGGGGAAAATTTATGACCTGAGATTTGTAGAAAACATTTTCTGTCAAATTGTTCGACCAAAATACGTTAACTTCAACCCAAAGGGTTACTTATGACAGTGTGTGGGTGTTTATTTATACTAGTCTTCATATTGCGAACAATTTGAGCTGATTTCATTCATTTTGCCGTTTTCTGACGTGCAAATCCTGAACTCTATCTTTAAACAGTGGGCTGGAAAGAGAGGAAGTAACTTGTGGGGGTAACTGTTCACAGAAAACGCTCGTTTTCTCGGCAGGATAGCAGGAGATTAAGGAGAGGAAGCTGGAAGATTGAGCACTGAAGATATTACAATGAAGAGGAACATAGTAGTAGCAGTGACAAACCATGTTTAAAGGGCAGTGACATGATTGCGAGAAATAAAAAATGCCTCTCCAACCAAACTGGTTGAAAGATATTTCAATAGATACACCAGTTGGAGTGTATCTCCTGGCTGGAAGGATTTATCTTGAATCAAGCATGAACATGCTAACATTTTGTTTCTCTCAAGCCCCAATACAAAATAGATCTAGTAGAAAGCCACACAACAGATTTGTCTGTCACAAGGCAACTGATGGAAGTTATTTTAGACTTTTGACTACCAAATGTTCACAGTAGAATCCTTGTAGTTTACTTGATTCTACAATAGTTTCACCCCAAAATGAGGACTATATGTACCTCCAATCAAGTCATTTTACCAGTTCTCAGCCTCATAATCCCGTGACTCAGACTCGTTCTCGGCCTCGTACCATGCAGCCTGGGTGATTTGGATCGAGGCCGCAAGATTTTATATAATCTGGTGAGCCTAAGAATAAACCCTGTTTGATTTGTTTGGACATGGATTTTGAAGTATTTTCAACTAATATGCCGAACAGAATTATGGAAATCCTAGTATACATGTAACTTGAACTTAGCTGTAGAAGTAAATTCACTTCTGATGACTTTACTTTTAACCAGCTTTTTAAGTTTCACGCAATTATTCAGATGGGTCGATGTTTCTCTGTGATGTCGCTGCTCTATACTGATACAAGACAGGCACGGTGAAAGTCGATTCCCGTTTATTAGCTGAATGTTCTGAAGACATTCAGTCACTTACAATTACATTAAATATTGTTTACATGTACATGTACCTCAAATTCAGCAGGTTTTGTTTTTTGTTTTAGCTTTTTCCCAAATTGATAAATTTCAGTAATTTGTTGATTTGAATGAATGGTTGATTGGTTCAAAGATTGTGTTTAATTAATTGGAAGATTCAAAGTAATTCTAAAGGTTAAAATTTTGCCCTGAGATATAACATTATTTCGTAAGTTGGTGACTCGGCCTCGGCCTCAGAGAGTTGTGACTCGGACTCGGCCTCGAAAGGTAGTGACTCGGACTCGGACTCGGCCTTGGAAGGTAGTGACTCGGACTAGGTCTTGGCCTCGGAAGGTGGTGACTCGACTACAACACTGTCAAAAACATGGTTAGTTACGTTACGGTTTATAGTTAGAGTAGAAATGATGTCCCCCATTGTTTCTTCATGATTAATACCCATTCAAACCATTAAAATGTAATACGATTCAAGATAGAGCAATTTATATAATTTGTGATTTGTCCAATAATTCATGGAAATGCCCAAAAGCATTTTGAAATTGTGGACGGATATGCCAGACAACGGACAGACAACGGACGCCAGAAGCCGGACAGACGACAGGCAACGGGTGAAAAACACTGCACCCCAGCATAAGTTCACCTGGCCCATGAGCTAATAAAAATTAGAGAAAGACTTTTATTCTGATATCCATTTTTCAAATATTCTTCAGCAGAATGGAAACAAACTGAAAATAAGGAATTCCTATTGGCCTTGGACAACCTTTGGATATCCTTTTGAACTTCTACAGCAAAAATATATATGGGAATCAATTGTATCCATGCCATCATCTCGACATTTTTAATTTGGGGCTCTGATCGATATGAATTCTTTCTGTCCACAGCTGGAAACATTTTATCTGGACATCGACATGTGTGTCAAAATAAATGAGATTTTTTTTCTACTGACAAAATCTTGTGGAATAAGACACTGGTTTATGTTAGCGCCGTTCTTTTCCGACACTAAAAAACAAAATCCCCACATTTCTATTTAGCCTCATACAGAGCTGAATATCAGCGCTATTCATGTCCAACACTAAAAAACAAACTTCAGACATTCCTTTTTAGTAAGCAAATAATTACCGTTGGTGAAGGTGATGGGACGATCTATCACTTTCGAGGCGATATGGGTGTAGCTATCTTTCCGAAGCGAAGCTGAGGAAAGATAGCGTATACTACATGTACATTCAGATCGCCGAGGAAGTGCTGTAGATCGTCTCGTCGCCTGAAACCAAAAGGTGATTATTTACTTTATATTCCACATCAGAAACCATTTAACTAAAGAAACAACAAAGATGTATATTTCTGTGAAAAAGACATTATTTTGGGCCCGAATATGGAATACGCGCCCGACCAACTCCTGGGTGCGCAACACCAGGGACGTTCGATGCGCGCGTGCACGTTAGCGTACATGTATGTTGCGTAGTTGCGCTCACGAAGTACGCGCCGACGCGATGGTGTTAGTACTTTTGTGTTTCGCTGATCTCTTCGGTACGTACAGTTTTAACACGTTAATTATCAATATTTTGAGTACGCGCAAAATAAAAGTGCGCTACACTCGGACTATCAAGATACTATCTACCAAGTGTAACGAACTTTTCTTCTCCAGTGATCTGATGGGGACCACTACGCTTTATCACGTGATCAACTCTTGGCCAATCCTATAGCAAGATTCTCAGTATGTGGAATATAACATCATATATATGGAGCTGAATATTAGCACCATTCATGTCTGTCACTAAAGGTCCTGTCACATATCAGCATTTAGAGCCAACGTGTGCCCAGCGTTGCAGCGTACATGTTTTTCGTTGCGAAATTTGGCAAAGTCCAAACACGCTCAAGCACGCTCAAATTCCATGCCAACATGGCATTAAAACTAATGCCAAACGAATGAGAAATGAATAGTAATCGCATATCTACATCTAGCGTCCAGGTTACGAATGACAGCATGTGGGCAGCATGAAAATGACGAAGGATCCCACCCATGGAGGATGTGACGTCAAAAAAAAGGAAAAATGATCACAATGCGTTAGCTACTGTATACTGTACGCACATGTTACTCTAACAGTAGCCTAACGTCAAGAGTGTCAGACGGGCGCCCAGCGAAAGTCGATGGAAGTTGATCAGCACATTGTCGCACGCTCAAAATTTAGAACATGTCCAAATCCAAAATCTAGCAGCAGCTTTCTTCAGTGAACCCCCAATGACCCTTGGACGAACAGATGTATGTCTAACGTGTTACCAACGACTGAAAACGTGCATAAATGTGCACCAAATTTCCGAGTACATCAGACACACATTGGCTCTACACACTGATACGTGACATTCCTTTGATGCTACGTGTGCGTTGAGCATTCGGTATGGCAAGGCATGGGGTGGACATGTTTCGAACGAAGGGTGGAAGATTTAGAAATGAACAACCAACGTGTGGAACATTCAAACAGCGAGTACTCAATGAATGTATACATAGCTTCTGGTAAGCACGTTACGTAAGCTCAAAATTTTGAACATGTCCACAATAAAAATAAAAATTTTGTTTTTAGCTGTGTGGCATTATACAGGGGTACAAATAATTTGAAGTTACATGTAGAAAAAAATTTGACCTAATTTGCTACATGTGCATTAAGAATCAAAGTACCACTTTGTTTTCAAAATGGGGCTGCAAATTTGACCCTGACAGACAGGACCCTTAGGACACAATTTAACCTGTGCAGATTTTTCATTTTGACATATTTGTAAAGATCCCTCCTCATGCAGTGAATGAATTTGAAACAACATGTCAAAATGCAGGTTACAGCTTATTATGACGTTGGTACAATATCACAGACTAATCACTAATTTTTTTTTTTCAGTTTCTAGAAAATGGCAAAATATGACTGCGATAGACATGGGGTGAAATCAGATACATAAAAAGCCTTTGATCTTTGAACTCCTAAATCTAATCGATTTGTCATTATTTACATGTAGTTATACACATAACAGCGAATACATGTTTTCGGACGTAAGTTTCATTAGAATCTGATCAGCAGTTTAAATTATCAGTATCACAGTCCATTTTTGTTTTATATTTTGTCTAGAACAGAGTGTATTATTTTCGTTAGTTTTCAAACATCAAGAAACTACAATCTATGCTCATATCAATACAGCACAGGTGTGATTTCTGTGCACTGTGGATAACTCTCAAAGGTGTCCTGTTCTGTTAACCAGTTGGAGACTTTAGTACGAGATACATGTACTAACTAGGCTGGGGTCCAGGGAAAAAATTAAAATGTTTCTTTTCGGGGGCTACTTTTCCTGTGTCAGTGCTTTCGAAATATTCTTTTGTATTGAACCCTATGGCAATAGGGTTCAATACTCTTTTGCACATTTCCGGGGCTCTTTTGGCCATTTCGTGGGCGAAATCGCCCCGAGCCCCCATGTATTTTTTTCCCTGCTGGGGTCTATGGAGAATGTGTGATGTATCGAAATCACATCATCTCTAACAGGCTAAGTTGGATGATAATGGTGGCAAGCAACAGCATGCATGCAAATGGGCTGTCGCATGTCGCAGGTACTGACATAGCCTTTTGACAAGGCCCTCTCGCTGTTATGGGCAAGCGAAGCGATCCCAGCCGAGCGCGCAGCGCGAGGGCCTTTTGACATCTGTCTCGCATCCGAAAAGTAATTATTATTCATGACCACAGGAACGACAAATCTCTATTTGAATCAGCCAATGAAATTGTGCGCTACCCTCTTCTGTCTTGGCCTGGTCAAATATTCGGTGGGTTGAAAGAAATTCCTTCAGTGCTGTTAACTACAAAATATATACCATCAAACACCAAATTAGTACACACTCTTGCTTGAACAGAGAAGCTGAAGCATGTTTGTAGGGACAGTGATTTTCCGTTTTACCGGTAAATCAAATGGAAAATCCATTTGGTTCCATATTTTTTATGTGTAAATTCACCTTTGCAAAACGGAATTCAGACATGTTTTTGCTGTGTAAATTTTCTATGACAAAATGGAATTTCCATTTTTAGATCAAGTTGAAATAGAATTACAGCTTTTCAAAAAATGGAAAAGATCATTTTTTGAAACGGTAAATCACTGTCTCTATGTTTGGTTTAATCTTGCTTTTATAAGGTCCAATTTGGCGTGCAATAATTTACGTGTAGGAATCATTCACCTAATGAAATAGTGAACGCTTCCAGATCGTTTCGTGTTACAGCAACAGTATTTTATGATCTTCAGCCTCATGAATACTTATTACTGTATACGCCATATATTTCGCGTCCATATATTTTCGCGATTTTGCTTCAAGACGGGGAATTCGCGAGTGTATATTTTCGCGATTTTATTGTGTTTACATTCACTTTGTACAGAAATATCAGGAAGTGAAAATTTTCGCGTTCAGTAAGTCGCGAAATTCGCAAAAATAAATCCACCGCGAAATATTCAGCGTATACAGTATGTCATTGTAGCCCGCGCTCATTGGATGATTTTCACAGACCAATTTTTGGTCGGAATATTGGTGAAAACAATAAAAGACATACAAAATTCTGTGAAATTCAGCTCTGGGGCCGATTTCACTAATGTCTGAAATTCATCGCAAACGGCGATATTCATCGCAAACAGCGATATCCATCGCTATTTGCGATGGATATCGAGTTAAGCGATTTCACTAACAGTTAGCGATGAATATATTCATCGCTAATTGTTAGTTTGCGATGAAAATATTGCGAGTGCTAATTAGCACTCGCAATATATTCATATCCATCGCAAAAGACAAAATTCAGCGCAATGCACCCCCGGAATGCGCCATTTCCCCCACAAGTTATCCCTTAACAGCAATCTTTTATTACTGTTATTATTATTGTTATTATCATTATTATTATTATTATTATCATCATTATTAGACCTACATGTACATGTAGGCCTATTGTTTATTATCATGATATCATCATTATTATCATCATCATTATACATACTATTAGCTGTATCATTTTTTATTGTGTGTATTATGTGGGCATGTGGGTGCATGTACGGTGTGTTGGTGTGTGTGTGTGTACGTGTGTCTGTGCGTGTGTGTCTGTGTCTGTGTACGTGTGTCTGTGCGTGTGTCTGTGTGTGTCTGATTATGTCTTTTGTGTGTGTCACTCTGTGTGTTTATGACAGTGACTTGGTGTCTGTCCATCTGTTTGTATGTGTGAAGTGACCAACTAGGACAATGGATTTACCCAAATAATCTCAGGATTTCTTTCAGGATTTCTGATTTTTTTGGGGAGAAAATTGCCAGAAATTTTTTAGATACATCAAAACCCCCTCCTCTCCATCAATATACTCCTCCCTATGGAAATAAGGTCATTTCCCCGTAGGTATCCCCTACAATCTATGGATGCACTTTAAAATCTAAAATGCACTTCGGTAGGGGGTTTCCCCTACAAGTAGCAGCCTTGACGTCATATCTTTGCGATCGGGATTATCCATAAATATTAAAAGTATTTTTGTCATCGCTAATTGCGATGGTTTTAGTGAAATCCATATTCATCGCAAACGAAGTTAGCGATGACGTTGCGATGGATTTGGATTTGCGATCAATTTGG
Organism: Eucidaris tribuloides; assembly: GCA_001188425.1. Taxonomy (NCBI): domain Eukaryota; kingdom Metazoa; phylum Echinodermata; class Echinoidea; order Cidaroida; family Cidaridae; genus Eucidaris; species Eucidaris tribuloides. Next base: position 14,736 of record JZLH01S0323243.1, on the reverse strand, counting down.
CGATGATCGCTAAAATTGATGTTAGTGAAATCGGCCCCAGGTGTCAAGAGACCCTAGCTGGCTCGCTTCGCTCGGGATCATAATTGACAAACAGAGATCAGCCACCAGGGCCTCGACAAGAGGCTAGTACTGACATAGTATGTATTCTTGCTCATGCGAAGTTAGTTTGCACATGGACATAATGTAGTGTTCACGGTTAACAGTAGCCCACTAGCCAATGGCTAGCAAAAATCACGGTGGACTAGCCAAAATCTAAAGTAACTAGTCCACATGGCTAGCCAAATTATTAATTTAGTGTTGCATGAAACATCATGAGAAATATTCAGTTTTGGGGCGGCGGGCTATTCAGAATACTGGCGGACTACCCAAAATTTAAGCCAACTAGTCCATCTGGCTAGTAAAAAAAAAGGTTAGGCGCGACCTCTGACATCACTGAAGAAGTGTTACTGTGGCAGGATTTAGTGATTAGTGACGGTTTCGGTTATCCATCCTTGCTTTAAGTCCAGAATTCAGAGGACTCGGAAATACTGCTGAACAATATGTCAGTTAGAGTGTTCAGACAGTCCCATGCGTGATTTATTCACTTATTGTTATTATATTTATTTATTTATTTAACTCTGAAAAAAATCAAAAAATCCTGATATCGGTGAATGATTTTAGTTTACTCAGGGCTCCACACTAACTTTTTTTGCGGCTTGCCCTTCGGGTAAGTAAAATTATCACTTTTAGATTTTTACTTGCCCGAATTGAAAATTTACTTGCCCGAAAATAAACAAGACCATTCAAAATGATTTCTCACTAATTTTAAACAATGAGGCTTTTTTATAGCATTGGACATAATTCTAGGGGTTGCAAAAGGTGTGATTTATCAAGTGAAGAGTCAAAAAATTAAATACAATGAACAGAATAATGTTGAAATTTAGTATAAATTAACTGAACACATAATTTTAGACATCTTTTTTGGGGGGGGTAAGATTTTTGGACATGTTTCGCTCATTTCATGATCAATATGACAAAATTTTACTTTCCCAATCGGGCAAGTAAAGTTTAAAATTTTAAGTTTTTACTTGCCCGACATGAAATTTTACTTGCCCCGGGCAAGCGGGCAAGTGCTAGTGTCCAGCCCTGGTTTACTGGTATCTACCGCTAAAACCTTGATTAGGACACTGATAGTGATACTTAAATACTATGGAAAAAACACACACAAAGACATTGATTTTGTCACTGATATCTTCACTGCTTTCTTTGTCTTAAAAGGGGGTATCGTAAATGGCAGGCCCTGATTGATATGCCAGATATCATTTTCCCCAAATTCAGCTCTTAGTAACTGCACTAAAATTAAAATACCTTGCTTTGAAGCCCACTCGGTCACACACATTGCACCACTAACAGCAAGTGTACATGCAGTGTGCACCGTACACACTTTATCACTGAGGGGCAAGTCCAAGATATTGCACACCATACATATGGGACATTCAGAGATTTTCAACCACTGAAAAGTAATTTTAAAACAAAACTCCTGACTTTAACTGTTTTATCCCCAGTATGACAGATATCTTTGAGAACAATATTGTTGCAAAGTTTGATGACACTTGACCTTAGGTTAAATATTTTATTCACAAAATTATACCAACTTACATGTACGTACATGTATGGATGCAAACTATAAGACTGCATAACTAGATTTTCCAAAAATTACAATGTATTCAATATTTTCCAAATAATTATGAAAAATCATGCATAATTATGTTTTCATGCCTATAACTCACCTAAAAGAGCTAGTAGAATGATAATATTTGGCAAAAATATTCTTTCCGACATTTTATAACAATTATCTACAAAAAATATTGCCACATCAGAACTATATAATTTCTTATGTAGGCCTATTTTTGGGGGGTGGATGTTATGAATTTCTTTATTCTTTGTTTTTCTGATCTTTGGGGGTTTTTTCTTGGTTGGAAGACAAGGTCAAATCAACTTTTAATTTGTCAGTTGTGTGCAAAGCAGGGAAAATATTAATTCTAAATATTCGGGGGCTACTTTGGAGCACATTGGCTAAATTTAGCTACATGTACAATTTACATTATGTTTATGGGAATTATGGGGGGCTCTTTTGCAATTTTATGAGGGCTCTTTTTTGGATTACACGGGCAAATCTCCCCGAGCCCCCGTGTATTTTGAGCACTGGTGCAAAGCAGAATATTTCACAGAAATATCATGCAGAGAAAAGTATAGACTCGATATTTTTAGGCAAGAAAATGGTGTTTGGGCATGTACACTGTACGATGTACATGTATTTAGTTGCACTAACAGGAGTAGTACATGTACATGTAGCTTGACTAATACTCTGGTAGGGAAAAAAATCTGGCACTGTTGGGCAGTTGAATCTAATATCAATTCCCACCTGGGCATAGATCTGATCGTTGTTTGTTTGTTTGTTTGTTTGTTTGTTTTTGTTGAGGCCTGCATCATTGCACATTATAGAGAAACATTTCTTAATAGTACCAAATCAACCAAATTATGTCTGATTGATAGTCAATTCCAACAATGGGCGATTTCAAGTTTGGTGTTGAAATCTGGTGTTGGTGTTGTAAGAACGCCAACTCCAGCTAGAACATTGCACTTGAAGTCAGGCCTGGTGTCAGGGTTGACCTCAAAAATTATGACGTACTTCCTGAAGTCCGTGTTGAAGTTGGTGTTGAATATCGGATGCTGAACCCAGTACCAAGGGTGGTGTTTGTGATTTACATGTAATTTCCACATTCATCAACACCAAACCCTAGGGATTAGAAAATTTGTGACTTCAATTTCGGTGGTGGTGTTAGTGTCAGTCTTGTTACTGGCAGTGCCATCATGCATGTGTGTGTGTTGGCTATGGAGAAAGCTCCACCGTGCGACACAAACCGCTGAAAGTACCTTTCAGTCTTTTACCCTTAAAAATTACATAATTATATTATAGAGGAAGGTAACTTGTCTTTCAGATTCATGCATTTTTCTGGCAGGCAGTATTAATTGGTGATCCGCGTAACCGCGGATCACCATAGAGTTTGTACGAAATTTTTTTCTTACTTTGTTTGTTTATTTGTGTTTCTTTCTGGTCACTTTTTGTTCCGACGATAACTCAAGAACGATAGTGTTAATAATCTTGTAACTTAACATAGTTATGTCCCATGTGAATACCTCGGCATGGTAATCATGTTAATGTCAAACACCATCCGTGACGTCATTTATGACGTCATTAGCAAAAACAGACATTTGTTAATCTCTCACTATTGAAATACAATTATGCAATCACATTGTACCAACGTAAAATTGAGGTCAAGGGTCAACTGCTGGACCTGACCAAGTGCGCGCGCGTGCCACGATGCGTGCGTACGAATATGATAACCAAACTTGGTACACAGTTACTTGAGGTGAAAGGTCATCACTCGTGTTTACCATGACCGCACGCACGTCACGACGATCGCGTACGCGCACTTTGAATTTCAGATTAATGTTGGAGAGAGAATTTAAGGTGAAAAGGGAGTTTTGAGCAAGCATTGATACGTTGTATATGTTGTTCGGAACATGCCCTGGAAATCCAATGATCGGTGCGGTTACGCGGATCACCAATTCGTCTTAGTGACAAATTAAAGTCTAGTTTAGTATCCTTTTTGTAACATTTGCCCATTTTTTTCGGCCATCAACGTAGCTTTCAGCCAACACCATGAATAGGGCGTGACGTCAATCGGTGTTGTTGCAATCGTTAGTGCAATTGATATCGTGACTTACATATAAACTGAGCTCGGTGTTGGAGCTCGGTTTAGCGGACGATTTTGTTTCCTCAACACCAACATCGAACTTGAAATCACCCAATGATCTTCCTGCTTAATTTTGATTATGGTATGACATACATGTAGGGCTACATTGCAAGATACATCCGTGGGCGCCCCGCACTCCACAGCTGTTGACAGTCTTGGGCGGGAAGAGTGCAAATCATGAGATCATTGTAGACTTGTCTTGTTCCCTTGCTCAGCACTCGACAGCCGTAAAATTCGTGGGCAGAAAGAGCGCAAATCATGGGAAGTGTAGACGGTCTTGTTCGTGAGGATAAATTACAAAATGTGTCGGGCCTCTAAATATCAGTTATTAACATTAGAATCAGCAAATAATTAATATTTTCATCAGTATCGGCTGATGCACAAAAAAATAAAGCTTATCAGAACAGGTACCTGAATGGATATCCCTTTTTTAGCCGACGGCTACCGGATCCCAAATACCCATTTCACTACAACACTACGTAGGATCTCGTATATCATTGAATTACATGTAATATAGATCTCCAAGGATTTCCAAATTTTCAACCATTTTTGCACCAGATGGGTGTCACAGACTGACACAGTGTGGCAGGCTTTTGCAGTAATAACTGCCCCCTCCGCCGCTCATGACAAAGGGCATATAACTCGACATTTTGGTGTTTTGGAGATATTGAGGCACAATGTATTTTGTTCACACGTAAAAGACCCTATTCAGTGTTATTTTTACAAACAGATTATAGACAAGGGACACTTCTAATTAAAGGCACTGTATAACAGTGTTTCAACCCGGTTTTAAAAAAATCTGAGCTACATGATTCCCATGCTACTAAGTCTTTTGATAGCAAGTCTAAAAATTGTAAGCCCATGAAAAAATTGCAGTGTAAAACAATCATTAAGCGCTTTAAAAAAGTGCAAAATCACTGAGAAGACCAATTCCAGCTTGTCTCACATAGACATGCTGTGTTGCAGAATTTCCTATCCGCCCGATATAAAATTAAAATAGTACCAATTTGTAATCTTGCACATACATAGTATGTAACTAAGTGACAGCATAACTGTCCAAACTTTGTGTTCTAAGGGTGTATATTGTCATTCAAACACTGTCAAGATATGTCAAATAGCAAAGTTCGTACAATATTTTATATAAAACAAGGTCTTCACACATGTTTATATAGATGTCTTTAATTATTTGTTCTGCATGTTAAAACATGATGTACTGAGTCCGCCCACTACACTATATAACTCAAATTTTTGAAAAAAATGTCAGTTTATGCCCTTTTGTCATGGGGGGGCAGTAAGAGTAAAGTAATGAATTAACTTAAATTTTAGCCCAAGCATTACTGAGAAATGTTTACATATTTGAGGCAACTTTTATGATTGTCATGGGGATGATACATAGTCTGCAAGCTTCATGTGTAGGCAGGTACTCATATTTGCCAACTCTACCAATCTGGGCGGTAGACTACCGCTTTTTAGAGATTTTAACCGCCTACCGATTTTTTACTCTAATATACCAATTTTGTAGCAAACCTTGCTTGCGCACGTCCTAATTCCATTCACATTTTGTACAGCAGTCCGTACAACGTACACACGCAGGCAAGTTCGTGTATTGCATGCAGCATAGGAAATAACCCAGGGCGACGGGCGATTTAGCCCCTGGCAAAGCCCAAATCGCCCCCTAAAAATATCCCCCAAACCCAATTCTTTGGGGCGACCATTGCCTTCAGAATTGCCCTCACATTTGCTAAGAAAAATTTCACATTTTATTTTTATTATGGCATTCAAACAAAAATTAATTAAATGGTTGCTTTTATGGATGAAGCACTGGCTAAAACATCCGTAATCTTTCATTGCATTCTTCAAATTCTGATGTGCAACCAAAAAGTAACCCCAGTGGTAGAAAAATAGACTCCCAATATTAAGAAATAGCCCCAAGGCTCTAATAAAAATCACCCTTAAAATGTACTGTAGTGACTTCGTCACTCGCTCATTAGTTTGTTGAACTGCTCAGCTTTAACCAGTTCTAACCAGATCGTGAAGTCGCAATAATTTTGCATGTCTTGTATACATTTAGCATTCACGTGATTATAATTAAGCCAATCACGGTAATTTTTAACGCATAATTTATCTTCGCTAACCAATCATCATCGTCAAGTGCACATGGATTTTTCCCCGCGACTTTCCACTCGCCTTAGTTTTTACCAGCTTTCTTGCCACGTTTCTTCACTCCCGGCAACATCTTCGGTCGAGTCACATTATGCATCGCTGTGCTCCGCACCTGCCAGCTAGTTAAGATGTTCTTCTCCGGCAGTTGTCTCTCTCCAGTCCAGGAAAAACCGGTTCAAGGACCTCGCAGCTTCAGCCCCGGCTTTGCAGCACAGTTAATAACGTTACATCATGCGGACATTAGTTTTTCATCTGGCGGCGATTTACTACAGGTCTGATTCACTGCCTCATATTTCGTCTTCGACATGCAAGCAATGTCCTGATTCAATTTTCGTCATCTTCAACCTCCGTCATGGCTCTTCAGCACCGATTCAACGGAGTGTCGCATAATGTCTCCGAGTTGCACCATCGCTTCATTCACTCGTCGAGCTTTCCCTTTTCTTCGCGCCAAAGTTCAAGTCCTACGCTGGTCATCATCGTTCTGCGATAGCCGAATTCGTTTTCTGCACGTTTACGTCGCGACGGATAATATGCCCCATGGACTTACGAACTTTGTAAACTCTCGCTTGCCTTAACTGGCCGGTTACACGGACTTTATGAACTCTAGTTGTCTTCATCGGCCGGCAATTCAGATTCTTTATGTGAGTTAAATGTATTTTAGCTTTAAGATGTAGCGCTACTATCTTAATTGTCTAATGTTTAATCTCATTCATTTCTGGCATGTTAACACACCTCTGCCATATTGTAATCTATTTGTGCAATATTCAATTCTCACTGCAAATACTTATTTTTATAATAAACATCATGAAAAGGGAATGTTCTGTTCACATAATTATTTGTGTAAACTGACTGTCCACGTATTTAGTAAAAATAAGGAATTATTGACACAATTCATTTACAATCTACATTCATTTATTTAATTTCATTTACAATCTATCAAACGTTTATGCAAACCCGACGTGTCATTTATTTTCCTACATTGGTGACCCCGAGCTACGTGGATGGGCAGTATATTTAACATTCCCCTTTTCTTAGCATGTTTCATAGTTGGCATTTTCGAAATATTTTTATCGCCTCTCGGCTGTAAAATTAACAGCCTCGAGTCTGGTGGGGGAGTACTGTAGTGACTTCGTCACTCGCTCATTAGTTTGTTGAACTGCTCAGCTTTAACCAGTTCTAACCAGTTTGTGATGTCGCAATAATTTTGCATGTCTTGTATAAATTTAGCATTCACGTGATTATCATTAAGCCAATCACGGTAATTTTTAACGCATAATTTATCTTCGCTAACCAATCATCATCGTCAAGTGCACATGGATTTTTCCCCGTGACTTTCCACTCGTCTTAGTTTTTACCAGCTTTCTTGCCACGTTTCTTCACTCCCGGCAACATCTTCGGTCGAGTCACATTATGCATCGCTGTGCTCCGCACCTGCCAGCTAGTTAAGATGTTCTTCTCCGGCAGTTGTCTCTCTCCAGTCCAGGAGAACCGGTTCAAGGACCTCGCAGCTTCAGCCTCGGCTTTGCAGCACAGTTAATAACGTTACATCATGCGGACATTAGTTTTTCATCTGGCGGCGATTTACTACAGGTCTGATTCATTGCCTCATATTTCGTCTTCGTCATGCAAACAATGTCCTGATTCAATTTTAATCATCTTCAACCTCCGTCATGGCTCTTCAGCACCGATTCAACAGAGTGTCGCATCAAGTCTCCGAGTTGCACCATCGCTTCATTCACTCGTCGAGCTGTCCCTTTTCTTCGCGCCAAAGTTCAAGTCCTACGCTGGTCATCATCGTAAGTCCATGCCCCATGGACTTACGAACTTTGTAAACTCTCGCTTGCCTTAACTGGCCGGTTACACGGACTTTATGAACTCTAGTTGTCTTCATCGGCCGGCAATTCAGATTCTTTATGTGAGTTAATGTATTTTAGC
>JZLH01S0323210.1:53038-67365 GCA_001188425.1 Eucidaris tribuloides | reverse complement strand
CAGACTCTAGTAGCATGAAAGATCATGAAGCTCATTTTTTTTTTAACTGGAAAGATTTTTGAATGACGCCTTTAAAACAGAACAAAAGAAAGTGCAATCAAGAAATACGCGTGGATAAATAAAACCGTTGCCACTTTTGAAGTGGGACATTATATTTCATTTGTCCATTGTATACGCGTTTGACATTGAAAATGTAACCTTATATACGTAGCATGTTAATGATACCCAGCTACAGATAAATGGGATTCAAGCGTAAAAAATACAAAGGGAAGATCACTTACGTGTTTCCGTATGGTCTACGCCCTGTTGAATGGAAACAATAATGGCTCTTCCGCAAACTCTTGAAGCGATTCAAACAGGGTAACGCCTTTACATAAATTTGTGCGTAGGGGTTTTGAAATGTGCATGTGTGTTTGTGTGTGTGTGTGTGTGTGTGTTGTTTTGTCGCGTGTGTTGTGTGTGTGTGTGGTGTGTGTGTGTTGTGTCGTGTGTGTTGTGTGTGCGTGTGTGTGTGTGTGTGTGTGTGGTGTGTGTGTATGTGAATGTGTTTGTGTGTATGTGTGTGTGTATTGTGTGTGTGTGTGTGGTGAGTGTCGTGTGTGTGCATCATGTGTCTGTGTGCCAGTGTGTGTTGTGTGTGTGTAATGTGAATGTATGTATGTGGTGTGTATATATATATGTGTGTTGAGTGTGCCTGTTGATGCTGTGTGTATCACAGTGTTGTATTGTGTGAATTATTTTGCGTGCATATATGTGATGTTTAAGTGTGTTGCTGGTGTTGTGTGTGATGTGTGTGTGCTGTGTGTGTGTGTGCGTGTGTGTGTGTGTGATTGGTGTGTGTGTGTGTGTGTGTGTGGTGTGTTGTCGGTGTATGGTGTGTGTGTGTGTGTGTGTGTTGTGTGTTGTCTATGGTGTGGTGTGGTGTAGGGGTGATGTGGGTGGGGGCTGTCGTCTGTCGTGTGTCCTGCACGACTGTCTGTGTGTCGTGTGCCTGTGTCCGTGCCCGGTGTGCCCGGTGTGGGCTGTTGTGGGTTGTGTGCCTGTGCTGTGCGGTGTTGTGTGTGTGGTGTGTGTGTCGCTATGCATATGTGTGTGTTGCGTGCTTTGTGTGTGTGTGGTGTGTGCTGTGTGTGTGTGTGTGTTGTGTGTTGTTTTAGGTGTATGTGTATGTGTTTCGATGTAGGTGTGTTTATGCATTTTGTGTGTGTGTGTGTGTGTTTGGATGTATGTGTGTATGTATGTCTCTGTGACTACCCTCCCTACTCAAAAGTATTGCAACATACACTATAACGCATGTATTTTGAGTTGAAGGGGTCTTTCTGTAATGATGTCCTTATTATTAAAAAATAACAAATTATTTGAAAAGAAATCATTGAATATAATGTCTCCTTTCTTCTCCAAGGCGGAGAGATTATTAAATGCAGATGCACCGACGACAGGGGCTGGAACATAAAAATTTAACATTTTTTCGCCTCCCTGTAGAGGTGGGGTGTTTATTCACTCTAGCATCGTAATTACATTTCATATTTGCCGTCAAACGGTTTTGATGGTTTTGAAAGACTTCCTACTAACAAAAAAATGCCAATATGCTCCTTTGATGCGGTCTCAGAAAGACGACACCACGCCGCAAAGAGGAAAGCGCCTCCTATCTTCATGAGACAGTGAAATAGGAGAATAAGACTACTAATTCGAGATGATGGTCTTCTCTCCACATTATTGTATCCAATGTACTGAAAAGTCGCATGAAAGTAAATTCTAGGATGTTTACAATAGTAAACCGCCTTTAGGATTCAGAAAGAATAAAAAATTATAACGCGAAGAGGTCTTGTCTAAAATATGAGGCGTATCTTTTTTACCACTGTCTTATGAAGATAGGATGAACTTTCTTCTTCGCGGCGTGGTGTCTTCTTTCTGAGACAGTTTCAAAGGAACATACTGACATTTTTTGTTTGTTGGAAGTCTTTCTAAACCATCAAAACCGTTTGACGGCAAATATGAAATCGAATTACGATGCTAGTGTGAATTAACACCCCACCCCTATAGGGAGGCGAAAAATTGTTAAATTTTGATGTTCCAGCCCCTCTGTTGTGGGTGCACCTGTATTTGATAATCTCTCCGCTTTGGAGAAGAAAAGAGAAATTATATTCACTGACTTCTTTGCAAATAATTTGTTATTTTCCAGTAATAAACTTCATTAGGACATCATTACAGAAAGACCTCTTCAACTCAAAATGCATGCGTTATAGTGTATGTTGCAATACTTTTGAGTAGGGAGGGTATGTACATGCGTCTATTTACAAACAAAAATCTTCGAACCTATAAAAAGGCATGTGATGGAAATCCAGCTAGGATGGAAACATGGACGTAGTCAAATAGAAATTCCAGACTCCAGATTCGTTTTCATGATACACCAAAGTTATTATACACCCACGTCTTTCGTGGATAGGCCTAAGTAACTTCAATTCAGTCATAGTTTCAATTAAAAACCGAATGTTAAATTACTTTTCATTTTTGAGTATTTGAGTGTCACGATTCGCAACAATTTATCTGGAATACAGGGGTGTGTATTTATTTCATTGGCCAGTTGTTCATTTTGAACATGTCGGTCTTGTTTGTCTTCATCGGTTAATCTCTGTATGATATTGTAATATCTTATTGACTACAGCTATATAAAATCATTACACAAGATTCCAGGATGTACAAATAAAGACGTGTAACATACATGTAGGCCTCTATAAACAAACCTACTTGCCATACAGCACGATTATCTATTTACCAACTGGTGAGAAACTGGGGAATAAACTCGGGGCTATCCCATATCAAGTGCGGCCCCACGTTATGAAATGTTGTTACTCGTTACATTTGATAGTACTGCACGTAATTCAACTGCATGAGAAAAGCGTGACATGTTGCACTACATTGGCCTGCTGCGGCTCGCGCGAAATTAAGGGAACGAGTTTACTACCCTGCGCTTCACTACGGGAGGCAGAGTGGGTGGGGTGGGGTGTCTCAAATAATTCATGAGTAGCGTGAAAAAATAATGCGTCCTACCCGAGGGAAAATGGGGACAGAAATGACTAAAACGTGAAGTGAAAGCAAACGTAGATCTTCAGAAATTCGAATTAAGAGAAGAGCTTTTTTAAGAACACTGATATGGGGCCCAGTGCGGCGCCATTTCATAATACTAATGCTCATAATTATTTCCAGTTTAAAATTTTGCTTCCTATTATACTACTATACTACTACTACTACTACTACTACTAATAATAATAATAATAATAATAATAATAATAATAATAACAACAACAACAACAACAATAACAACCATAATAATAATAATAATGATAATAATAATAATATATTTATATATATCGCCTTATACAAAAGTTTCTAGGCGATGAAATATTCCATGTTGCATTACCATGGTGTTTATTCCGCCACAGTAAATAATGAATCAGGTACTTTATCACACGTCCAATTGGGTGTTTCCTTTGTATTGTGGCATAAATTTGGTGCTGCCATTCTGATAGAGAAGAAGATATAGCTCATGTACGAAATGGGATGATCAGAACGAGGAAATGGTTACCTATTCCATATGCACGAAGTTACAATGTAAAATTGACAGATCCGATATTAAAGCAAATATACAAATATTACGTTATCATATCATACTGCCATATCTATTACAGATAAAATTGAGTACTTGCACAACATACTAATTACCCTCCCTACTCAAAAGTATTGCAACGGACACTATAACCCATACATTTTGAGTTGAAGGGGTGTTTATGTAATGAAGTTATTATTGGAAAATAACAAATTAACTGAAAAGAAATCAATGAATATAATTTTTCCTTTCTTCTCCAAGGCGGAGAGATTATCAATGCAGGGGCACCCACGACAGAGGGGCTGGAACATACAAATTTAACATTTTTTCGCCTCCCTGTAGGGGTGGGGTGTTTATTCACTCTAGCATCGTAATTAGATTTCATATTTGCCGTCAAACGGTTTTGATGGCTTGGAAAGACTTCCTACTAACAAAAAATGCCAATATGCTCCTTTGATGCGGTCTCAGAAAGAAGACACCACGCCGCAAAGAGGAAAGCGCCTCCTATCTTCATAAGACAGTAAAATAGGAGAATAAGGCTACTAATTCAAAACGATGATCTTCTCTCCACATTATTGTATCCAATGTACTGAAAATTCGCATGACAGTAAGGTTTAGGATGTTTACAATAGTAAACTGCCTTTAGAATTCGTGAAGAGGTCTTGTCTAAAATATGGGGCGTATCCTCCTTACCACTGTCTTACGAAGATAGGAGGCGCTTTCTCCTTCGCAGCGTGGTGTCTTCTTTCTGAGACCGCATCAAAGGAGTATATTGGCATTTTTTGTTAGTAGGAAGTCTTTCCAAACCATCAAAACCGTTTGATGGCAAATAATGAAATCGAATTACGATGCTATAGAGGGAATAAACACCCCACCCCTACAGGGAGGCGAAAAAATGTTAAATTTGTATGTTCCAGCCCTCTGTCTTGGGTGCGCCTGCATTTGATAATCTCTCCGCCTTGGAGAAGAAAGGAGAAATTATATTCATTTATTTCTTTTCAAATAATTTGTTATTTTCCAATAATAAACTTCATTCGGACATAATTAAAGAAATACCCCTTCAACTCAAAATGTATGCGTTATAGTGTATGTTGCAATACTTTTGAGTAGGGAGGGTATATTCATTTTAAAAGTTATAGAAGAACAAATCATGATCCCGAAAGCAATGTATTATTTATTGATGATATTGCTATAGAACAAACAAAATGTATTTTTAGGTGTGGTTATTAATGAATATCTTATTTGCCATGATCATGTAAAATATATTTCTACCGCTATTGCATGACATGTTGGTGCTATGTACATGTATGAATTACGTCATTTTCTTCCCGAAAAAGTTTACTTCTGTTGTATAATTTACTCGTCTTACCATACATTTCTTATTGTAATATAGTCTGGACAAACTCCTACAGTAGTACCAATCCAATGATTTTGTTACAAAAGAAAGCCATACGGATTTGTGCCGGTGCTGATTATAGAGCTCATACAGATCCACTTTTTTTATAAAAAAAAATATAAAAAAATCTTCTGAAAGATTCACTTTTTACAGGCTACTATTTTTATGTTTCATTACAACTTTAACTGTTTACCTTATGTTTCATGAACATTTCCAATTTAATAAACAAATTTACTGTTACTCCACAAGACAGCTAGCAATATTCATTTATCAATTCCTAGCACTCTTTTAGCTCACTAATCTATTCGATACTCTGGCCCAGACATATGGAATTTATTATTCTTGGAGATTCGTAGTATCCGTTCGTTATATTCATTTCAGCTTTCTGTTAATATATGCTGTTTGCCTTATATAAATGAATTAATTTTACTTGAATTGTCACTTTATTAAAGCGTAAGTTTAGTTTTGGCGAGTTTTCTTTTATTTGAAAGCTTTATGCCCAAAGGTCATATCACACCAATAACAGATTATGAATCAGAAAGATCAGACTCTTTCTGATGAGGTATAATTCAGATAACCTTAACACTTTATTAACCCTTTGGATTCTATAATATAAAATATTGTCGAAAATCTCGGGATACCCCCTCTGACATTGTTCATTAATTAATAAAAAAAAAAACTAAAGACATTCAGAATCTGTTATTGGTGTGATATGACCTTTGGGCATAAAGCTTTAAAATTTGAAGAAAAAAAGTAAACTTGTGCTTTGATGAAAGTTAAATTCCAGTGTCTTTTATTTATTCCAAGCCAACCATAATTGCCGTAATATTTAGATCACCAGTTGCTGAGCTCTCGCACTATCTTGAATGTATACACATTTCCATTGTATCACGGTATGCTGGGCGAGGACCTTGCTCATAATTTATTCAATCCCTTTCTTTCCCCTGCTCCTACACTTTCCCGCTATCCCTTTCTTTCCCCCTGCTCCTACACTTTCCCGCTATCCCTTTCTTTCCCCTGCTCCTACGCTTTCCCGCTATCCCTTTCTTTCTTTGCATCACGAGGGTACCTGTCGTAATTGTTTTAATTTGTATTGTTTGTTTGTATTTTGTAATAAGAGGCCTCAAATTTTAAGTTCTCTTATTGGGAGTCCTCCTGCATGATGAATGATTTATCCTTTCCATCAATTATTACTCTGGTCGTGTGTTTACTATGATCGTACCATTGTATTGTATTTAATTTTGTATAATTTTGCGATGCAGAATTAATAAATCAAATCAAATCAAATCAAATCAAACATCAACATTTTCAGTATCCGCTGTTTTTGAACCATCTATGAACAGATGATATTCTTAAAATGTTGCTGCAGTATCTGAAGTGAAGTGAAAGGTTACAAACAACAGAAAGCTTCGTTTTTAAACAAAATCTCTACACAAATCTTGGTTACGGAGCAAGTACTAACGCGTTAATTGATATTATGTGGAACATTGCTAATTCTGAATATTGCAACGCTAGCGCCAGCGGCGGAAAATACACCCGTTTATACTGACAATCCATCAGTTACTGATTATATTCGAAGTGAACTACTTTCATATTACAACGCAAATATAAATGTGTTCATCTGGAAACCAACGAATGAAAGATAAATAATCATTTCTCTAATGAGAGATATCCATAATCAACTCGTACTCCAATTTACATTTAAATAAAATATACGGATATTGCTGATTGAATTCTTGAAAATGATTAACGAAGATTCCTGGCAGAGGCGGTCATGGCAATAACATACAAAATAAAATGGTACGAGTTGGCACATAACACTGGAAACGACATTTCAGAGTTACCCCCTTGATAAGTATATCACTGACTCTAGTCTGAGTTTGAAAATATAACTAGAATCTAAATTGCCTATTCACGAAGTGTTTTATACATTGTATCATGTTACAGTATTGTGAATCTTGACAGGGGTGCATACGGTCATGTTGATGAGGGAATGAAAATCAGGCATCCATATACAGTAAAGTGCGGATATAAAATCAGTAAAACAGTGAAATCTGATCAAATTTGCCTACAGCAGTTAAAAGTTGCTTACCTCCCAAGTTTCATTCCACCATCATTATGGAATTTTAAAGTTGACAACGCCACCATCTTATAACACCCCATTCGGGGTTTTTTTTCCGTATGTAAAGATTTTTTTTTTACTTCAGAAAATACAATTTCTTCTTGTTTGTTATTCGACAATATCAGCACGAAACAAAATCTGCATGATTTTCTGTAATAAAACTTAAATAAAATTGATCAAAATGTTTCATTGACATTTCAGAAACATCAGCATCAATACAAAATCTACTTTTCAAACCCAATGGAGAGTTGTCTTTTGGGGAGCACAGAGACCATGATATAATTCCCAATTTAACAACACCATAACAAGGGCGTGATTAAATTTTCAACAATTAATAATGTCTCTTGCCTAAATTCATGGAATAAAAATTGATGCTTAAATGTCATTTTAATCTAGATATTATTGTAAATACATATCTTAAATACAAAGCATTCAAGTTTGTTACCAACTTGACTCATATAATAAGTGCTTCTTCTGATAGACTGCTTGTATCTTGTGGAAGTATTCATGGAATCTAGGTTTTAATATGTTGATCACAAAACTGACGTTGATTCTTTATATCTTGTGAGTGTTTTGTTTAAATCGAAAAACACACACACATATATATAGGTAGCTCAATTAAGTGCTGTCCAAACTCCAAGTTACAAATTAGTTGTGTACTTTGAGCTATTTTTTCTTTGCGGATCCTTCTTCGAGGACTCCGTGTCACCGGCAGATTTGCCGTCTTTCTTGACGACTGCGTCCTTTCTACTCGTGTCCGATGACCCCCCATTCTCTTGCTTTTGGCCTTCTTTATTCTGTCCCTGTTCACTCTGATTCGTGGATTCCTCCGTTTGTTCCGGATCAGATTTGTCATTCCCACCGGGATCTGTCGATGCTTTACTCGGTTGCTGGTCACTGTTACCTGGACCCCCCGGTGTTGGTTCCGCTCCACCGGCAGGTATGACGTCTTGCTTCATGTCAACGATCCCGCCATTTACATCGTCCGGAGGCTTTTTTGTTTGATTCTCATTAGATATCTCGTTCTCCCCGAGCTGGTCACTCCTATCTGGACCCATTTCGTCCAGGGTTACTTCATAAACATTTTGGGGACCAGTTGTATTCTCATCGTTTCCCTTCGGTGTTAACTCCACGTCGTCACCCAGTTCACCTACTTTATTAATCGATGATTCCCTGTGTGGGGTCAAATGAATACATAATGGCAGTTTGACATTAAAGCTCAGTGACATGATTAGGAGAAATAAAAAAATACCTTCAGAATCAAATTGGTTGAAAGATAAACCAAATGTACACCAAAATCGAGTGGATCTCCTGGCTGGAGGAATTTGTCTTGAGTTTGTTTACTTAAGGAGAATCAAGCATGAGCAGGCCAGCAGTTTAATTTAAGCGGGGCACGATAGCTTTAATCCCCATAGAAGGCCACCCTCTAAATTTGTCTGTTATCACGGCATGCTGATGGACATTGTTTTGAAATGAGTCAACTTTGGACTACAACATTTTCAAAGTAGAATTCCTGCATAGTTTACTTGATTCTAGAATAGTTTTTACCCAAAGTTGAAGACTACCCACTATCATGTCATTTACCTTTAATAAATCCGTGTGCAATGTACAAAATAAAGTATACTGACTCGGCTGAATATTGTTTGTGCTGGCATATCAGTCCAAGCCTGAAAATGTCAGATGTGAACACTAGAATTACTTGAAAATTCAGACATTTATCTAAATAGCTTTGTCTTAATCCGAACTACACATTCAAACCAGGTATGCATTTTTGCAAGGTCTAGGGTAAGTTTAAATTTGATCTAATTCGATCAAAATCAAAAGTCACAATTTCTGATAATTAGTTTAATTAATCACAATACCCTTCATAATTCCCACAGTACCTTCACCAAATTTTTAACAGGATTTAGTCTCTCCAAGGTGTAGGACAAATTTGAAAGATCAAAATTGTTAATCTACGGTGCTAACACCAACAATTCTGTACCACCTTTTTGAATTCTACTTATTAGAATATGTGCAAAGTAAGTGGGACACAATACCCTTGGGCCAATATTCACTTCTTATTATTTACCAGCTGCCTTTCGAAAGAATTAACATCTACATGTATGTTGATGTATCGTATATACGTAGAGCCATCCGGTCATGAAGTATATGAACTTGATATAAAAGTTGAAACATATCACAAAATTCTCTGTTTAAAGGTCCCCTCTATTATTAAGATGGCATTGAAATTATCAGTGATAAAACCTTACTCTCAGTAGGCTATAATATGCAGTATTGCATACATTTGCAACTGAATCACGTCTATTATGAGATCAAAGTTACGATAGTTAAACCCGGGGGGGGGGCGCACTTAGTATAATTGTGTGATACCTATATGTGCCGCGGTTGAGACCTCCATTTTCAGCCCAAATTTCCGTTCCAGAGCATCTCAATTTCAGAAGGCACAGAAAATTTTTGACTTTTTCAGTTCCAGAGACCCCCAAATTTGCCGCTTCGCCCCTGATTTTTTTGCTCGGCCGCGCCACGAAGCGACGCAGCCGGGCCAGAGCATTGCTTTTCACGCGCCGGAACTTCGCCGCTTTGAAGTTCCGGAGCATGGCATTTTGAGGTTTTTTGAAGCCTCAGCTCCAGTTCCGGAGACCCCCATTTTTCGCTCAAGCCCGCTCCAGAGCCCCCGATTTTCGACATCGGTGCGGCACATAGGTATCACATTGTAAGTCGAGTCCCCCCCCCCCCCCGGAGTTAAACTCGTTCTTATATGATATCTTCGACTTTAAAGGGCAATGAGAGGATGAGAAGCACACCAAAATGGCTCTAGAATAAAATAATAAGCTATCTCGAATGTTTATTGTTGAACAAAAAGAGCACGCTTATATTAGCAATAGATTACTGTGTGGCCACGATAAACAGTGCATTCACAATATTGCTTATTACGTACAGTGATTACTGGTATTGTGTTAAGATTCCTAACTATATTGCTGAATCCTTGATCAGTATGATCTTAGAAATGTTTGATGGAAATGGAGACTACAGTACTGTACTTTAAATCCTGCTTTTCCCTGTAATCATGGTACTTGTTTAATTGATAACCAGTATCAGATATAACACGTTTTTGCTAATCTACCGAACTGTTTGTCTTGTATGTTATTGTTATGGTATAACATAACCGTTCTTGCTACACAACAATGCGAATATCAATAATCTACTATCCAAGTTCAGACAAGCAAGCTACGATCAAGTTCGAACAACGCTGTTGCGGCACAAATTGTCGCCGGCGACAATTTGTGACGATTTGTGAAAAACCTGACGGCACAAATTGTCGCCACCGGCACAGATTGTCGCCGGCGTCAATTTGTGCCCGGACTTGACGGCACAGATTGTCGCCAGCCATGATCAAATCACATTTACTTGTTTTGGGGAATGTGGGAGTATGTCACTATGTGTTTGTGTGTTGAAAGGTATATGTGTGTGTTTATACGTGTCTGTATGTTTGTCTGTGTGTGTCTGTATATGTCTGTGGGTCTGTCTATGTGTCTGTTTGTGTGTCTATATCTGTTTGTATGTTTGTCAGTGTGTGTCTGTGTCTGTATCTGTGCGTCTGTATGTATCTGTTTGTGTGTCTATTTTTGTATGTATGTTTGTCTGTGTCTGTGTATCTGTTAGTGTGTCTGTGTGTATGTGTGTCTGTCTGCATGTGTCCGTGTGTCTATACGAGTCTGTATGTTGTCTGCGCGTGTCTGTGTGTCTGTATGTGTGTATGTGTTTGTGTGTCTGTGCATCTGTCTGTCTGTATGTGTCTTTTCGGTGTGTTTGAGTGTGTGTCTGTTTGAGAGTATGTGTGTTTGTCTGTGTGTCTGTCTGCTTGTTTGTTTCTGTCTGTGTGTCTGTATGTGTATGTGTGTTTATCTGTGTGTATGTATGTGTCTGTGTGTGTGTATCCACTTTTGTCTGCACGTCTGTATGTGTCCGTGTTTATCTATTGGTCTGTATGTGGCTGTGTGTGTCTATGTGTCTGTTTGTGTGTCTATATGTGTCTGCATGTTTGTCAGTGTGTGTCCGTGTATGTCTTTGTGGTCTGTTTGTGTCTATATGTGTCTGTATGTCCGTTTGTGTGTTTATGTGTTTATGTGTGTCTGTATATGTATGTGTATCTGTCGGTATGTTTCTGTGTGTCTATGTGTCTGTATGTTTGTATGTGTCTGTATATGTCTGTATGTGTCTGTCTGTCTGTCTGTATGTGTCTGTTTTGGTGTGTTTGAGTGTATGTCGGTTTTGTAACGTGTGTTTGTCTGTGTATGTCTGTTTGTCTGTATATTTCTGCTTCTGTATGTCTATATCTGTATGTGTATGTCTGTCTGTGTGCCTGTATGTGTCTGTTCTGTTTGTGCATTTGTGTCAATTTGTCTAGATGTGTCTAGTCTGTATGTGTCTGTTGTCTGTTTGTGTGTCTGTGTGTTGTGAGTTTGTCTGTATGTGTCTGTGTGTCTGTTTGTATTTATGTTTGTTTGTCTGTGTGTTTGTGTATGTCTGTATATTTCTGTTTGTTTGTAAATGCCTGTGTGTCTGTTTGTGTGTCTGTATGTGTCTGTTCTTTTTGTGCGTTTGTGTCAATTTGCCTAGATGTGTCTAGTCTGTATGTGTCTGTTGTCTGTTTGTGTGTCTGTGTGTTGTGAGTTTGTCTGTATGTGTCTGTGTGTCTGTTTGTATTTCTGTTTGCTTTTCTGTGTGTGTCTGTGTGTTTGTGCATGTCTGTATATTTCTGTTTGTTTGTAAGTGCCTGTGTGTCTGTTTGTGTGTCTGTTTGTGGGTATCTGTGTGTCTGCATGTGTTTATTTGTGTGTGAGTCTGTGTGTATGTGTGTATGTGTGTATGTCTGTGCATGTTTTGTGTGTCTAATTGTGTGTCTGTTTGTGATTGTGTATTTGTGTGCGTGTTTGTATGTATGTGTGTTTGTTTGTGTGTGTCTGCGTGTTTGTGTGCTTGCATGTGTTGGTATGTATCTGTTCGTGTGTCTGCATGTCTCTTTTGTGCGTTTGTATGTATCCATTCTGTTTGTGTGTGTCTATGTGTATATGTGTCTGTGTGTCTGTATGTTTCTCTGTGTGTGAGTTTCTGGGTCTCTGTACGTGTCTGTTTGTGTGGCTTAATGTTTCTGTGTGTTTGCGTATGTTTGTGTCTGTCTGGGTCTGTTTTTATGAGTATGTCTCTGTGTTTGTGTGTCTGTGTGTCTGCCTGACACTCACAACCGCATACAGTCTAACACAGACACTTGCAGATATCCAAATGCACACCATCCTCATTCCGACACCATACCAACTACTAACTACACACACAAACATAAAAACAAATACACACAGCCATACGCACACATACAAACACACACAGACATACAACCATGCAAATTACACAGAGATGAACACATACACACAGACATGTGCAAAAACAAACACGGACACAAACACATTCATACACACAGACAAACACAAACTTACACTTTCAGACACACAGACAAACACACAAACTTACACTTTCAGACACATAGACAAACACACAAACTTACACTTTCACAGCCACACACCATACGTACAAAAAGACACGTAGAGGCACACAGAGACATACACACAGAAACATACAGACACAGACAAACACATATAGACACAAAACAGACACCCGGGCAAACACAAAGACACATACAGACACACAGAGACACTTAATCAGACGCAGAGACAAACACGCAGACAAACAGACACATACACATATACAGACACACAGACACATAAATATTGGACACATACAGACACATACAGACATATACAGACGCATAGAAAACATACAATGGCACAATGACACAAACAGACACATTCATACACACAAACACACAGAAAAACACACAGATAAACAAACATACACACTCAGACACAGGCTCATACATAGACGCACACATACACACATACACACACAGACACACAAACACACATACAAACATGCAGACCCACAAACACGCTCATACAGACAGACAGACACACACACTCACACGGATACACAAACACATACAGAGACACACAGACACATAAAGACACACAAACAGAACAGATAACATTCAGACAAAAAGACACTGACTAAGAGAAACATACAGACACACAAACACATTGACGAACACACAGACACACACAAAAACGCACAGACAGATATGCAAACAGACAAATAGACACAGACTCACACAAATACAAACACACAGACACATACAGACACACAGATACACACATACATATACAGATACAGACACACAAACAGACACCTACACACGTAGATACACAGACAAAAGCAGACACACAATTAAATACACAAGCAAACACTGACACACAGATACACACACGAACAGACATACAAACAGACACACACATATTTAGTAAGTGGCGACAATTTGTCACGGTGGCGACAATCTGTGCCGCTAGGTTTTTTTTTCATGGCACAAATTGTCGCCAGTGAGGGCAAAAAATTAGGATCAGCAAGAGCGTCACAAATTGTCGTCGGCGACAATCTGTGCCGATTTGCTCAAAACCTGACGGCACAAATTGTCGCCGCGTCACAGATTGTCGCCGGCGACAATTTGTGACGCGGCGACAATTTGTGCCGCAACAGACAGCCCTCACCAAATCACGTAGAAAACTGATATTTTTACATTAAACATTATCCTTCAAATTTGAGATTTCAACGCAGATTTTTTTTTAGTTGGAAAAAAAGTATATGTCCATTTGCCAGGCATTTGTGAATATCTATGGTTTCAAAATATGTTTCTTCACAAATTTAATTCCAACTTCATAAATCATACTATATTAAAACAAAAACTACACCATTATGAAGGGTATACTTTTATCTTAAACTTTGATAAGCACTTTTTTCTTACACGTGACAAGTTATAGCTGTCCAAAGTTCAAAGTATACTCTAAATTTGCTCAGGTTGGCGTTGTTCAAAAAGGTTAGTACACTATTGCGTTATAGACTGACCTCTTTCTACAACTATGCAAATGAGGAACAATGGATTTTATAGAAGTGCTTCATTATCGTAAAAGAAATTCATCTCCCTTTGTAAACTAATTGTGGAAAACAAAGAAATAAATATCGGAGAAAATCAGTATAAAACTTTAAAATTACGTTGAATTGTGTATCCTGCAGAATTACAATAGTACAAACACTCC
>JZLH01S0323210.1:0-23808 GCA_001188425.1 Eucidaris tribuloides | reverse complement strand
TATATGAGATTGCATACAAAAAATGAAATGAAAAAAATACCATACAGAAAGAACTTACTTCGTTTTAATACGAAAGCACCGATTCGTACCAGTTCTCATCATCATCATCATCATCACCTTTATCACCATCGTCATCATCGTCATGATCATCGTCGTCATCATATCCATCAATATCATTGTCATAGTCATCCCATGACATATTCATTCTCATCATCACCATTGTTATAATCATTATCTTCATCGTCGTCGTCATCATCACCATCGTTATGATTATCATCATCATAATCGCCATCGTCATCATGATTCTCATCATCGTCATCGTCATCACTATCGAATATCGTGGTTATTATCTTCATCGCCGTCATCATAATCAGAATAATTATCTTCCTCATTAAACATCCGTTTTTCACACAAATTGTTCAATGTTTGAGGCAATACGATCCCGTGTCTTTTTCGGAAATAATTTCAAATGTGTCATTTTATGTTTTACCACAATTTTCTCGCTACGTTCTGATACCTAAACTGGAAAGTTTTTGTCACCATTATAATCAAGAAGTTAAAGAACTTTAGTAAACGAAATGGTCGTGATTTCATACCTTCGCTTTATTCATATCACATTTATACATCTTTCATCTTATATACAAACAAATCATTCGGAGGAGCAGAATTTACACAAGTAATCTTCTAACCCACCTTTCATTGCCTTACCAGCTTCGCAATCCACCATTACACCATTCTCGGAGATGTCTCTGAGGCTTGCTGGAGACACCTCCTCAGTCGTGGAGACTAATTAGATAATTAATATTCATTGATTCATCATTAATTTGATGGAAAGGTCGCGGCGATGTGTCCTCGAGTTAAGCTAGGTCTCCGGGAAAACATGTTCGATTTTTGTTGGAGACTTCTTCAGGTCTCTAGCAGGTTGCGGAGACGTCGCCGCGCGGCGACATCTCCATCAACTTAATTTATGAATCAATGAATTTTGTTTTGTTTTTGTTCTTCGCGACTGATCAGGCGTTTCCTCCAGTGAGATCAGCTTTAACATCAACGTCACCAAATAGACCGCTTCGGTATTTTAAATTTATACAAAATATGTAATTTTCTTCTGCAACCGAGTGATGAGCTTTTTAAATGCAACTTGTATACACTAGTTGTTGCTATGTCTTGTCATGCTATCAGCTTGTCAAGAGCAACCATTGTCAGAAAGGTATGCATAAAATATGCAACATTACCAAAGCGGTGTTTTCTCCAACCGCGAGTCAGGTGCCCGGCTAGAACATTTTCAATGACGGCGTCGCGCCGACATTTCGCGAGAATTTATTTTTATTCAAAACTTCTGAGTGGCAAAATAGAAACTAAAGATTTTTCCCAAATGACCGACAACATTATAATTTCCAATAAAATTTCGTTTGAATTTTTGTGCTTAACAGGAAAAGTAAAGTTTCTCTTGCTTGACAAGAACAAGAGTATTTACAGCACCCAATGGGACGACAATACGCACATTGCCGACAATTTTTATTTCGTTAAAGAGTATTTATCAGATTTTCGATTATACCGATACAAAAACAACCATGTCACAGGAGAATGTCATGGTATATTGTATAGAAAGTAAAACAAAAAAAATACTGGTAGCTTTGGTTGGAATAGCAAAAGGATCTCTTTAAAAAAAAGGAACAAGTTTCATAATATTTCCTAATTTGCGGACAACATAATTTGCCGACGTGAATACATAACGAGTGTTGTACCCCCTCTACCGACGACTTTTGGCATAATTCATAATGGCCCACATAATAGTTCTTCAATTCGGTGACCCGACATTTGCTCCGGCGACAATTGCTCCGGTGACAATATGTCAGAAGACAAAGAGTTAGGGTTAGTGTTGCCATTGACTTTCTAGCTCGGAATAGGGTTAGGGTTAAGGTTAGGATTAGGGTTTGGGTTAGGGTTAGGGTTTAGGTCAAGGTAAGTGCATGAAATAATCGTCGGAGCAATTGTCGCCGGAGCAAATGTCATGGAACCCTTAAATTCTCATACATCTGTACTCTCAATAGATTCGTTATCAAATAACGGTGTTGATGAGTTGAGTCTGGTAAAGTCTCTTCTCTGACTGGGACTAGAAGTCTTGTCAAGATTTATTATATCAATGGCGGGAAAATGAGGCGACGGTAAATGGTCCGATTTAGTCGTTTCTTTCACCGGTGACAGTCTTGTATCAGAGAGTTCTGAATCACCTTTATCGCCTGCTGTTCTTGGAGGTGAGCCAGACTGTTCATTCTCAAGCCTCCTCATCTTATTCTCTTTCCGTTTATCCCTCGCTATCCTCACTTCATGTTCAACCAGAGGCGCTGTTGAGTCCTGTCGGTTTATGGACCGACTGTTACCATTGCCGACTATTTTCGCCTTCACCATTTTCACGACAGGGGCACTATGTTCCACCGGATCAGATTGTAACCTTCAGGATTGGCTGTGTTGCTAGGATCATCGCTAATTAAAGACAGTTCGCCCAGATGAGACAGACGGATTTGTTGATTTCCGTCATTTTCCTGGAGATCGTCTTGGTTGCATTCTTCGTCTTGTTGCCGCGCTCCCTGGTCGTTACTAGGAAGAAAGGAACAAAGAAAATCTCATTGAGAATAAAGTATCAAACTTACTATAAGTTTTCCCGCCCATTTTCGTAATCTTTTTATGAAATTTCGTCGACTTTTAGTTCAATTTCGTTATGGGGAGAGTGGATAGTGTATTTTTTTCAGTTTGATATTTGGCTTTTTTCTTCATCGTTTCGCAAGTATTTTCAATTCAGAATGGACAGTAATCATTATATATGCAATTCGTTCCCGCTACCGAATGACCGACAGATGTTAAAAGCAAATTTGTCTTTGTTTACAAAATTATTAAATTCTCATCCACTCTAGTCTAGTGGTATTGCCCTGAATATATTGGATAAACAAAAATAAATCTAAAGAAACTGCTTGCAAACATACGAAATTGTTTTAGACCTCAACCGCTTAGGGCACAGTCACACCTTGACGATTTAGCCAACGTATGCCGACGTATGAAAAAATTGGCGAATACGTCGTCATACGTTGACTAAGTTATGGGTAAGTTTTGTGTAAGTTATGTGCACGCTGGAGCACGCTGGGCACACTTCGACGATTTAGCCAGCGTATGCCGACGTATGAAAAATTTTGCGAATACGTTGTCATACGTTGAATAATTTATGGGTAAGTTTCGTATACGTTTTGTATGAGTTATGTGTACGCTGAAGCACGCTAGTATACGTCGTAGTACGAGTTTCGTCGAAAAATTTTGTGCAGGCACAAAATTTTTCGACGTATGCCAGCGTATGATCATACGTCCCGCATACGCGGACCATACGTTGTAAGTAAGTTATGCTGTCGTTTACATACGTCCACACGCGTTATTTGTAAGTTGCTCATAAGTTGAAATACGTCACGATAATGTCTAGGCAGGGTTTATGATTTGTTTTTCAGCATGACGGAGATGTTGGTAGAGTGGTGTTTGTACTGCGAAGTCTAGTGCGGTTATGATTTGAATCGTGGAGCGTAGCCTTTTTATATTTCATTTATTTATTTATTCATCATTTATTTATTTATTCATTCATTCATTCATTCATTCATTCATTTATTTTTATTTTTCTATTTATTTATTTATTCATATATTTATTTATTTACTTATTTATCTATTTATTTATTTATTCATTTATTTATTTATCTATTCATTCACAAAATTGCAACTCAAAGAGTTACAAAGTATGGCAATTACAACCATTGGTATGAGTAAAATACACATAATTTACACCATAGTCTTGTATACGTATGAATAATTAACACAGGTGGAAAAAGGTGACAAACATAAGAAATGAAAATAGAAATATCAAAAAAGGAAAGTTTCAGCGAAAAAACAAAGTTGGAAATACAGGGGTGTTAAGAAATAAATGTGAAAAAAGCGTAAACACAAAAATCTCAGGTATAGATCAATATAGTAAATTAATTTTTAAACAGGTATGATTCAAATCAATATAAATACAGATATTCTTCGTCAAACTGTAGCATATATAATCTACAGTAAATAATTCTACATTTTTACACACACACACACACACACACACAACGACAAACAAACAAAACACACACGCAAATATACACAAACACATACAAACACATACACAAACGCATACAAACAAACACACACACAAACAAGCAAACATACGCACAACAAATTTGCAAGGAATATTAATAACAAAAAGAACAGGAGAGAAAAGTGGAATAGACAAATTGGATGGAAGTGGAAAGGGAAAAAGGGGAGGGAACGGGAAAAATAAAAAAGGAGGAAGAGGGGGAAAGCAACAGGAACATAAAGTGTAGTGACAGGAGCGAGGGGATAAAGAAAAAAAAGAGAAGAGAAGACAAGAGAAGAAGAGGAGAATTTGATAAATATTGCACGTTTTTTTATAATAATAATGGGAAATAATGGTCGCTGGTAATAATTCACTATATATGAAAGCATACGCAATTCTCTTCTTCTTCTTCTCTTCGTTCTTCTTCTTCTTCTCTTACTTCGTCTTACTCTTCAATTATTAATTATACTTATTATTATATTGTTTTAGTATTATTATTATTATTATTATTATTATGTATTATTATTATTATTATATTATTATTATGTATTATTATTATTATTATTATTATTATTATTATGCCATTTTTGGGTACTATCTAAATGCTTGCAAGACACATGATCAAAGTTAATCATCAAAGTACATTTGTATAACCAATCAGTTAACAAATGATTCAATTTAAATCAAATTCAACATATGAATTAACATCATTCTTATTATTACCGTTAACAAATTGCTTTCCAAAGAAAAAATGACAACAAAAATGTCAGAAACACGAAAGTTTGGAGAAAGAGCGGTGAGGGAGAATGAAAAGGAGGAAATTGGAAGAATACAAAAGAAATATAGGATAGTGGGAAGCATGCACAATATTGCACTTATTGTAAATTTATAAAAACACCACGGATAAACTATTCTTATTCTATTAGTTTTACATCTTAGGAAGACACAGGATAGTTTGATATTTCTCAGATTATATGTTGTTTTACTCTTGGTGGGAGAAGAACATTTAGTTTGTGATCGAGTTTTTGTAATTTTAATGGCTGTACAAGTGATCGTCCGGCGAATACGCTACCCCACGCTATGGGTAAGTTAGATTATCGTTGGGGCGTAAGTTGTGAACGTCGGCAACACGACAAGCATTCGTTGGTATAAGTATCTATAACTTATCGAAACGTTCCATATAGAAGTTATACGTTATGCGTACGTCCAACTCGTATGAGCACGCTATTATACGTCCAAAAGTGCAAATCGAAAAAAATCAAGTTCAGTGTATGCCAGCGTTTTACCCCATGAATTTTGATACACGTCAAGGTGTGACTGTGCCTTTAGTGACTGTGACCGACGAATTGAAATTGAAAGTGACGAAAATGTGTGACAAAACTGTTAAACATCGGAAAAGTTGTCGAACTAGTTGAAAAGACAAAATTGGAATTGGCATTCGCATCACCCTTTGGTCGGTTAGTAACCAATGACAATGTGCTAAAAGTGTCTCATATCGTCGCGTTAAATTTGGCCGAGTTTAACAGCTGTTTTTCTTTTCCTTCTTGTTTTGTTTTTGCTTTTGATAAAGTTATGTAATTACCACCAGCGCGCGCAGCACCATGACTAGGACTAGCTAGTCGCGATACTGGGATCAGTTAAAGGCATTGTATAACAATGTTTCCAGTTTTAAAAATCTGAGGTACATGATTCCCCATGCTACTAGTGTCCCTGATACGGTCTAAAAATAAAGCCCTGAAAATATTGCAGTTTAAAACGATCAGTAAATGCTTTAAAAAAGTGAAAATCATTGAGAGACCATTCCAGCTTTTCTCCATTGACTGCTGTGTTGCAGAATTTCCTATTGGCTGATAGGAAATTAATGTGCCAATTTGTATCTGCACATATTGTACTAGTGACAGCATAACTGTCCAAACTTTTGTGTTCTCGGGTGTTTATTTGTCTATTCAAACACTGTCAGATATGTCAGATAGCAAAGTTCGACAATTTTTTAAACGGGTCTTCCACAGCGTTATATATATTTACGCAGTGTATGATAAACATCTCGCCTGTATCTGCCGATTTTAGACAGAACGCATTTCAACCAGTTTTTTTTTCATTAATTTAGAAAAACGTGCATAAATTAGCATAAGTCATGAATTGCAAACTTCTGTGTGGAAATTTGAAAGCCCCTATTATATAAAACAAACTCAAAATCCACTAAAAAGTAAAGTAGCAGTTTTTTGTGATTTTGAATACATTTGCATAAATTATCCTAACTAATGAATTTCAAAATTCTCTGTAGAGCCTAATAGTTTGGACGCCCTGATGTAGCTTATTAGTCTGAGCAATAAGAATCAGGAGCTGCCGAAAAATAAAGAACTGGCATTTTTGTCATTTTGCATTGTTTTTGCGGCCTTTACTAAGCCCATCAAATAAAACAAACACATTCGTCGGGAAAGCAATGCCTGTATCTCGCTTCTGCTATGCATAGCAGGCAAGACAGACATTGCTCCTAATTAGACCAAATCGGACGGACGCGGCCGCCACGAGACCAGACTGGTTCTCGTTAATGACAATTCGTTATTCACTAGCATTTAGCAGTAGAGGGCGCGCTGTAAAAGAAAATTTGGGCCCCTGCAAACTTCCGGTTTTATATACATTATCGCGGGTTGAGAATTGAAAAGTCCCGTATAAATGACTGGTTTGAAATTTGTGGCGTATACCCAACGAATTTTGATGGTACCTGTAAAGGTCACATGAAATCATAACACAAATTTGTGGCACTCTGACCTTATTTAGTAAAATCATGAATTTGTCAGACATCGGAGTGTATTATCTTTGCTGGAAATAAGTTGGTCACACAAGTCGAACCACCGTGAAAATTACGCCTGCGCACACTGACGATAGCGCCCTCTATTGCCGAACGCCATATAATTATCGATAGCGAGAATTAATGTGACAAAACTGATCATGATTTTTCATTTGTCTCTCTCTGTATTAGATCGCAACTGCTGATCTTATAATTTTAACAAACTTGTCAGAAAAAATGAACCAGGATTCGAACCCGCGTCTACAGCTATCCGGGCTACGACAATACCACCAGGCCATAACTGGTTACCGGCATTGACACGACGACCGAGGAACAAATACCAAAGCTCATAATTCTGACATAATTATGCTAAATAGTCTATTTAGCATAACAATGTCAGAATTATGAGCTTTGGTATTTGTTCCTCGGTCGTCGTGTCAATGCCGGTAACCAGTTATGGCCTGGTGGTATTGTCGTAGCCCGGATAGCTGTAGACGCGGGTTCGAATCCTGGTGCATTTTTTCTGACATGTTTGTTAAAATTATAAGATCAGCAGTTGCGATCTAAATACAGAGAGAGACAAATGAAAAATCTATTACATCGCATTTCCCCTCTCTGAATAATTCCTTTCATTTAACAAAACTGATCATGCTTTCAGACAACTGTTATAAAGAGAATGCCTCCATCTTCACTTTCTAGTTTGTGCTGTCAAGAGTTAGATTGATGACTGAGTGTTCTAAAGACAAATTTATGAGTTCTTAGTTCCAAACAAAATAATAGTCCACCGACTGGTTTAAATAATATGAATTAAATTGGAGCAGAGTTAGCGATTAAGGTGTTTTCCTACATGGTATACATCTAGCAGACTTCTTACGATGAAGCCTTTGTGGGGGGGGGCGCAGGGGCGTTGATCCATTTTTTTGGAGGGGGGGGGGCCAAAACTTACAAAAGTGTAAAAAAAAATCGAGGCTCCCGCGTACAATATTTCAATTAAGCATTTTGCGCGCGGAAGCGCGCCGAATTAGGAAATTACGTATGTTTAATAACTTTTTATGTTATGTTTAATGTTTTTGTAGTGCTTTGCACTGCTTTTTAAAACATATTTTGCATTTATGATTTAGGAATTATTTCAATAATTTCAAAGATATTTGCGGGCAAATCCCCCCCCCCCCCCACATATGTTTATTGGGGTGACGACTGCCCGCCAGGATCGACGCCCCTGATGAGGGCTTTTTCGAGAACTTTATAATCTAGCTTGAGACACTGTTTTGTATGTTTATATCCTTACCGTTTCTTTTTCCTTTTCTTGAAGAACACGACCAGGCAAACAAGAAAGATCAGGAGGAGGACTAATGAGACACCCGTGGCAATGAGCATCCTCAGAGACGCTGGATGGAAATAGAGAAATACGTCAAACACACACGCTAAATAGGATTTTAGTACAATCTACGTTTGTCCAAAACATGGAATGGGATATTTTGCCTGTGAAGTTCTCATTTTAAATTTTACACAAATAGACTTGCCGACTTCATTCGGTAGGCATAAAACATGTGCAAATTGTATTATTTGACATCAGCGATGCCAGCTCTCGTCACATAGAAGGAACGTACTTCAATAACATTGATTCTATTCACCAGCAAAACACAATTTTATTCATCTATCTTACCAGACTCTCGATAATTTTAATTCGAAATTAGTCGGGTCTTCAGATTCATTGTTTTAACTGAATATTTTGAGTAACTGAATATAATTTTAATCTCTCATCAGAAAATCATGACAGGATTTATATAAAACATTGATGAGCTTCGCAAACTTATGGGCAATTCCTTTGGGTCAGTTTGCACTCGTTTCAGAATTGTTTGCGATACTCGTACACCCTCTGACAATTTGTTACGATATATCGCAATGGTTGGTCGGAGTTACTTAGAAATCATTTAGTCATCATTACCCCCACCCCCCCCTTTGTTACATTAAGATATTACTAAGTTGGAGATGCAAAGAAAAATCTTGACGGCTTCGTTTTGTGTGGCTGATTAAGAAAGGAATCAAGAAATAAAATCGTCTCATATTCAAATGAAGATCTGTTTAGAATTAGAAACAGAAATTGTAATAAGCGAACTAATTTGCTTTTGAAATATTTGCATTTTTAGATTTCTACATTACAGCATATGGGATATTATGTAGGTTGGATTGCATATGCGTACGGCTGTCGAAGTAACACTAAGATTAGAAGTGGAACACGAATACCATGCGTACAAAAATCCAAATTCTCATACCAGAATTTGCCGTCAGACGTTTCGGACGCGGACTTTGTAGCGGGAACTTCGTCACGCCCTTAGTTACGTTCGTAGTAATGCTCGCATTTGATCTCACCACCATCGGTTCAGTTTGGGTAGGTGTTAGCGTTGGTGGCAATGAATTGCTCTCAATTACGACTGTTGGTGGCGCTATAGTCGAAATGTCGGTGATGGGGAAAGTGATATTGAAGTTGGGTGATCGGCTGCCGCAGAGACAAGACGGCTGACTGTTGGCAATTGGACACCCGGCCAGCACAACTCGACGCTCTACGCTCATTATGACCTCAGTTTGGCTCTAGACATTGGGAAAAACAACAAAAAGGTGATGAGATCGCAGTGGGAGATGGATTCAAAGATGATATATAACTACATCTGTGATTCCAACCCTAAGTCCCACCTTAATCTTGGTAGTGACACTCGATACGCCGTTATTTAAGGCGTGTGAACCCCAAGGATCCAAGAAACAAATACATGTAAACCCATGTACATCTGAGAGTGGATTGATGCTTTAGCATGCAAGCTGGCACCGATCAAACATTACCGAGGGCATTAAATTACCAGCATTTACAAACAAACACAAACTTTTCGTGTGTACACACAGGATTGAAAATTAACGTTTGTGACTTGTGAAATTCAATCTTGTATTGATATCGAGATGTTTGACACCTCGAACAAAATAGGTAAATTGGAACTGCAGTGCACACATTATCGGTGTGAAGAAAAATAATTCACTGATTCACACTGTTGTATAGCTACTCAAAAGCCTAAAGTTCGTGGTTACATGTCGCTCTTAAGTTAAATTAAAGGTGTTGGCTAACATTTATCACAGTTAAAAAAAATTTGAGCTACATGATTCCCCATGCTACCATTGTCTTTGATAAGGTCTAAAAATGACGCCCTGAAAAAAAATGTATTTCAAAATGTTATTCAGTGCTTTAAAAAAGTGAAAATCGTAAGTTGATCGGATTCACCTGCCCATTTTCTCCCGTAGACTTACTGAGTGTACACCTACGCTATTTAAACTCGCCCCGAGTTTTAATTGTTTATTCATGCATAACTTGCCATTGGCAGTGTAACGTTGCAATTTGTTTTATTCTAGGGTGTTTATTTGTCCATATGAACACTACTATGTAGTTCAGATATCAAAATTTGACAATGTTTTAAATTGAAGCTCCACAATGTTAGCCTATCACTTATACAAGGTAAATACGATACTTCGGTACGCACTGTCGTAGTGATTTTTATCAATCATAAGTTGTCGCATGTTTATAAATAAATAAACATAAAAAAATTTTCAATCCAAATGTATGATACATAACATGAGCTTATTCCCATCTTCAATGCAATGAACACAAAACTTGTGTCTTTATCAGAGAGAATAAATGGATAATGTATTAAAGAAATTCCCAATAATCGTAAGTTATACAACAATTGTCCTAAAATAGCACGTATCCAAAGACCTGATAAATATTCGCCCGCTCACTACAAATAGGCAATACATGGACATTATCCCCTTCTTCCGATGAGCCGACAAATTTATATTCTTATTTCAGAATTCTCCTGCGATTTCAAAGGTTCGATGACTTTATTTTGGGGACTCTTCAAAGTTTTAGATATTTTTAATCGAAGCATCTTTTAATGAGGATATCGAGAGACTAGAACTCGATCCGACGTGCCTTCACCATCATGCAACGTTAACTGAAATCCCGGCGAGATGTCTTGGATTCATAACCATTAACCATAACATGATACATGTCTGGTTTCAGCAGCATACATTAAAGGTAAATGACATGATTGGGGGTAGTCCTCAACTTGGGCTGAAACTACTTTACAATCAAGTAAACTATGCAAGGATTCCCCGGTGAAAATTTTGTAGTCAAACGTTGACTCATGCTAAAATAACTAATGTCAACATTACTCGTGGCAGACAAACCTGTTGTGTGGCTCTCTATAGGTCCTATTTTTATCGTGCCCCGATAGAATTAATGTTCATGTTTGATTCTCCTTAAGTTAACATATAATATAAACACACATCCTTCCAGCTGGGAGATCCACTCCAGCTGGTGTATAGGTGGTATATATTTCAACTCATTCGGTTCTTGAGGCATTTTCAAATGTTCCGAATCATGTCACCAACTTTTAATCTATCGGACATTACGTTTCCGATATATGTGTTGACGATACTGCTTTGGCATAAACACGCGTGTTTTGCGAAGAAATGAGATTTTTACTTTCACTTCGCTCATCACATGGGCGTAAAATGTAACCGGATTCCGTATCATTATCACAATCCTTTAAAGTCAGTGGCATGAGTTAGAGTTAACACCTATTGTTCCCATTTGATACTGTTAAAGGCAGTGGATCTCTTTTACATGCCTAAAAATTAACATTGTGTAAATACAATGGCATTTAGAAGAAAATACCATCTGGGAACCTTTAGCAAAATATAGGAGCTAAAAACTCAGTTTTAGTGGAATTACAGTGACCGTTAGGTTCAGAATTTTTTTCTCGCGAGAAAAAAATTCCTACCATAGAACGTACACTAAACGGATATTGTTTTTCTTTTGCATTTTTCAAATTCTAGGCAATCACTGACCCCCAGATTTCACAGACATGCCCTTTATCAATAGCCTAAGGGCATGGGTTACCTTTTCTTGGTCTGCGGGCATGTTTGCAAATGAGATCCACTGCCTTTGAATAAAGATACATACAAATACATTGATAACATTGGGGGATTCATACGTCTTTTCGTTATTGAAATACAAACCAAGAACTACTCGACTCCAGACGCCTGCTGTAACTTTCACCAGGGTGATATCTTAGGGGGCGCGGGGCAAATTCCGTCGGAAAAATTTTCGCAGCCCCCCCCCCCCAAAAAAAGGCCAAACAGGCGGTCAAATAAGCAGTCGAAAAGTCGCTTGGGGGGGGGGGTTGGTGGAAAATTTTCGCGACCCCAAAAAATTTCTTCACGGCCAAACTCGCGACCAAATTTTCATAATTTTCAAAAAAAAAAATAGGGGCAGCCGCCCCTGCTTCCACCCTCTGGTTGCACAAGTCCACGCTTCACTGGCATGACTGGGGTATATACCCTGACGTAATATAAGCTTGGACAAACATGATATTTGGGGTTTGACCGGATACACGTATCACGCCTGGCAACCAAACTGCGGTAGTCTACTGTATTGCTAATCTAATAAATTTATTGTTGCATCAGAGTTGATCCCAGTTTTATTCCGATCCGATCACCGGTTCTTACATTATAGCAGTAACGAGAACCGGTAACGGACGGACGGACAACCCCAATACATGTACATAATTACCTCCTCCATATTAGGTGCAGAGGCTCAAAAACGAAACACAGACTGCTGAAAACATATCTTTATATTTTTAGTTCGCTTCCAAATGCTGAAAATGCAATCATATTTAAAGTCAAGCCAAAACAAGCCCGTTTTTTATTTTACTTGTTTTTGACATGCATCATTCATTTTATTTCGTCGGGGTGCTGGACAAAAGAATGATAATGAATTTATGTGATTTTTTTTTTCTCAACATAATGCAATTTACGACACTTAAAACTCTCTCAGAGTTGGAACTTGCAAATGAAATTTAGGTAGCATCATCTTCCATTGTCTTAATTCAGGTTTGATGAATGATGAATAATAAGTTATGCATCAAATGAAAGAAGAATTCATTATGATAGATGTCGTTTACTATGAAATCCAGTTTTGTTTTAGCATGGGAAATACTGTATTTTCATTTAAGCGAAAGTCAATCTCTGGGCAACAATTATTGTTTGAATCAAATTGTAACGTTTTTCTTGAAATGATAAAAGTTACAAAATTAGAATTACGTAACCCAGTAAAATTATTATCTTTAATTGGTAATGCAATAAGGAGGTAGAAATGTGATTAAGGGGTCTAAAAAGTATCTATTTCTAGTAATGTAAAAGTGAAATTTGGTATCGAATTTATTTCTAAACAAGATGTAACATTTTAGGAGCATTGAATCCCCTCCCCCAAAAGGATCATTTCTACCAAGTTTGGTGTAAATCGAATCATGCGTTTTACATTTGAAGATGATGATGAAAATGTGCAAAGTTTACACACGGACGCACGACAGACAAAAAGTTAAAGCGATCACATTAACTCACTTGAGGCTTCGGCTCAGGTGGTGAGCTAAAAATTGTTATTAGTTGCGTATATGACATGATCAGACAGCATCAGTAAATGTCGAGCCAGGCATAACTGCGGTTATTACACTTTGCCGTCGTTTACTCATAACGCTATAAACGACCAGACAAAACCCGATGAATAAGAAGTCAAGACATTATGAAATTAGGAATAGTTCCTGTTTTGATCGATTTTTTATGAAACCACAATCACGGCACCGCATATAGTGAGTTGGCTTCCCGTATTTTGGAGCATGGGGTCCAGGCTAAACCTCCGGTTCACGAAAAAAAAAATGAAAAGGGTCCTTATAATTCCCAAAATTTCGAAAACCATGCAGAGGAAATATGAGTATTATTTCATTTATTCATATTGCATTTATTTATATATTTCTTTCAATTAGATAAGAGATCCATTCTTTACCTATTTGATATCTATTCAATCACTTCATTTTATTTTGATTAATTAATCACTTATCTATTTATCTACGTAATATACTTACTCAATGACGTACTTACTTACTTACTTACTAACTTACTTACTTACTGTAATTCCTGGGCTTAAAGCCACTGGCTAACACTTACCACAGTTAAAAGGCTACATAATCCTCCATGCTCCAAGTGTATTTGATAAGGTCTAGAAATGAAGCCCTGAAAAAAAAAACTGTTTCAAAATGATGATTTTGTGCTTTAAAAGAGTGAGAATCTACAAGCATTCAAATTGACCGGATTCACCTGCCCATTTCCTCCCATAGACTTACTGTGCAGATCTAGGCTATTTCGTCATCCACCAGAGTAGAAATTGTTTATTCATGCATACCTTCCCATTGGCAGCATAACTTTCCAAACTTTTGTATTCTAGGGTGTTTACTTGTCCATTTAAACATTACTGTGTAGCTCAGATATCAAAATTTGACAATTTTTTAAAGTGATAGGCTAACATTGTGGAGCTTCAATTTGAAAAATTGTCAAACTTTGATATCTGAGCTACACAGTAATGTTTAAATGGACAAATAAACACCCTAGAATACAAAAGTTCGGAAAGTTACACTGCCAATGGCAAGTTATGCATGAATAAACAATTAAAACTCGGGGCGAGTTTTAATAGCCTAGGTGTACACACAGTAAGTCTACGGGAGGAAATGGGCAAGTGAATCTGGTCAACTTACGATTTTCATTTTTTTAAAGCACTAAATAATCATTTTGAAATACAATTTTTTCAGGGCGTCATTTTTAGACCTCATCAAAGACAGTGGTAGCATGGGGAATCATGTGACTCCGATTTTTTTAACTGTGGCAAATGTTAGCCAATACCTTTAAAGTTATACGTTTATATTCTTTCCAATTTATTTTAGCTTTCAACCGGTGTCTTTGAAAGTGATATAATTAATTATCTGAATATCTGTTCTAGCGATGGACCATGCAGACAAACCGGTCTATTAAGAACAAATCAAAGAGGAGAGGATTAAATAAGCCCAAACTCCACCTTTATCAAAATAAGAACGAGTCCACGGGAATTATCCCCTGAAACGTTCATGAGTTGTTTCTAAAATGATTTTTTTTTTTCATTATGATTCTAACATTTAAAAGATACGCCAAGAGCCTGTTTTAATTTTATTTTTGTCTTTTTCGTCTTCTATATTGTTGCTTTTTGGTAGCTCATTTGTTTTTGAGGGGCATTCGATGGTGGAAATAGTTCCATACCAACAGTAGTTATGACAAGTGATTGGATAAGGTATCATAACTCGTGAATATTTCATGGATTCGATTTTTTTTCGCGTGAATTGAATTTTAAGGGTAATAGTTCTCTTTAAATATACAAGAGTTCTATCACAGATTGATTGGCCAGAACAGTTGCGTAATAAAGGTGAAAGTAACG
Source organism: Eucidaris tribuloides (assembly GCA_001188425.1). Taxonomy (NCBI): domain Eukaryota; kingdom Metazoa; phylum Echinodermata; class Echinoidea; order Cidaroida; family Cidaridae; genus Eucidaris; species Eucidaris tribuloides. Next base: position 8,538 of record JZLH01S0323210.1, on the reverse strand, counting down.
TAAGTATGGATTTTCCGCACCATTAAGTATCAAATCACCCGTAGTAATTTATTTTATACTGGTATTGTAAGACTTAAATCGAATTATATTGGTATTGTTTAGCATTCAGAGCCATTGGCACGTTTGGATTAATACGGGAGCCAGCAACTTAACAGAACGCGCGTGTTTTTGTTATTGTGTCGTAGACTAACTAACTAGAGCACGTACAAAAGAGAGAGGGGGCGGTGGGGGACTATTGGTTGATGAATAGTTGAGAAGCATTTGGTAGATCATCATGTTGGTAGATGTAAACAAATAATTATCCAAACGAACCGCAGTAGGCTAATGGGTTTCCTTTCCTTTCCAGTGCCCATTGCTGCTGTTGTTGATGTAAAATAAGTTGGGATTTACACAAAGTTCCGCTGTCATTCTTGATATTCATTGGTTTCAAAGATGTCAAGAATATGATATTCCAGGCTCGTTTTCATCTTGGTCTTATAATATTGGTCCTCAAATCCTTAAACATGATTTAAGCGAGTGTCTAAGCCAACTTTCTCATAAACATATCGTTAGGAAAGTGCGTATATACGCTTCAATTTTGGTTGAAAGCCGTTTATGTGTTAAACGTTCTGCTCGTGTACTTGTTATGGGGAGCATTTACGTCGTGAATAATTCTTTCGATGTGTCATGTAGTTAAAGGAAAGGTTTGTCATGGCGTCAAGTTGGTTTTAATAAAAGCAAAACAATGAGAGAAACATATATTAACGAAGGTTTGACAAAAATCCATCAAAGAATAACAGAGTTATGGAATTTTAAAGTTTTCAATTCGCGACGTCACATGCGAGCAGCTCCTCATATATCGTGTGATGTAAATTCCGTAAAGTGCCGTTTTCTTAGAAATTTGAAAAATATTTTACCGGTGCATTCAATATATTATCAGAAACATTATTTCATACGGGCTTCTATGAAAAAAAACATTCAATTATCGTGAACCATTAAAAAATGACAATTTATTGAATTTATATTACATGACATATTGGGAGCTACTCGCATGTGACGTCACAAATTTAAAACTTTGAAATCTCATAACTCTGTTATTCTTTGGTGGATTTTCGTCAAACTTTCATTAATATGTTTCTCTCATTTTTTCTGCTTTTATTAAAACCAACTTGATGTCAGGGTGAACCTTGCCTTCAAAAAAAAGATGCCTAAGAACCAAATGAATTGAAACATATAGCAATGTATACACTGCCTAGAGTTTATATTCAGGCTAGAAAGGTTTGTCTTTGTATTTGTTTACATGGGGAGATACTAGCATTGAAATAATATCTGATCCTGATGGAAATTGATCCCATAGTAAGCTACACAACAAATCTAACCGTCACATAGCATTTCCTAATAATAATTAAACGGGAAAGATGAAATGTGTGACTATGAAATTTCCACAGCAAAAACTTCATAGTAAACTTGATTTTGGTCTCATTGTGTCCTTAATTGAGGACTACTTTCAATCCTGTCATTTCCTTTTACTAGCCGATCAAATTATCGAGTACGAAGGCAAAAACTAGTAATTGTCTTATCTCTGTGTCATAATGAACTTCATAAATGCTTTTATACAAGATAATGACTCCATGACTTGCAGTACACTTGTGTGTCATAATTTGGTCACGTTCACGGTGTTTCCTCCGTCCTACATTGTGTGCCATTTGGCGCGATTACTCCGCTCCCCCAAAGCCCCCAAGATTTATTTCGTTGCTTTTCGTCTCAGCTGGATATATTTATTATAGTAATGGCTGTGACCCTGTCTTCACCCCCCGACATCTGGACGAAATGTGGGATGAAGAATACAAGGGGTGTGTATCGGTGACATCTATAAAATGGACTTCAATATACGATTGTACGTTACGCTGACCGATACCTGTAGCCAATATAATTAATGTCGCAACATATCAAACGTTTCTGAAGCGGGGGCGGGGGTTGGGCGGAGTATTTAGAAGTGAGCAGCTCTAATTGCTCTAGATCTACATGTAGTCGTTCCTAAATCTAGATACGGATAGTTCTTCAACCCAAATTTGGTTAAAGGACATTTTCCTCGTAGTCATATTCGTGTATAGGCGACCCTGTTCTCGAAATAACTACAACCTTCATAGAACCGGATCAATATTCTTTCATACAGAGTGAATTCGAGAAATATGGTAAAACGATGAAATGATGTAAATGATATCCGTATGGCGTCCCTGCACCATACAAACATTTCCTTGTTCAACAAAAATAACTCTAAGTATTTATAATTCAGGTATCATGTTGAAACGTACATTAAATGCGGGTTGTTTACATACATCTTTACAAGCAAACATCAGATAATAATCATTAGTCCTCATCATAAGTGCACACATTTAAGAACGAATTTATTTCTGTTACTCTCGGTTTCTATACGCGTCTCCTATGAAAAGGTACATCTGAATCAATCAATCTACGCAGTTCATCACGCCTTAACAAATATATGATTATATATTTATAGAACGAGCCATATCCGTGTACCTAAATATAACTTACAGATACAATGAAGCATTCCATGAAGCAGTGAAATCATAAGGGTTATCGTCAAATACTGGTCGATTGTTTCCGAAAATCTTGCACTGTTTTACTAAGATTCATATACGGCCCCAATGGCCGAACACAAAAAGACGTCTTGAAGCAAATATTTTCTCAGTATTAGGGCAAATTATTTATGATTATTACGTCAAATCAACGGCGGTACAAAAAGTAGGGGTTCATAGGATAGATGATGGCATAGACGCTGGGTCAATGAGTTCTCTTGTGACAGTATAAGTTTTAAAGTTAAACTACAGAAAATTTCAGTGAACATGGATCAAGTACGAACACTTTTGAATTAACCTGATACATTCAGGGTTTGGAACTTGATATAAGTAAGCCAAATTAAAGCAATTAGGCTTCTCATTCCTTCCATTTTTTCCGTAAAACATAATTGGTTTATTTTCATATTTAGCATCATCGTTACCAAGTTCAAACTATTAAACAGTGATAACACCCTCGATATTCGCGGTTGTGTGACTGAAGTTCACGATGGAAACCACCATTACCACAAAGTCTTATATATAGACAGCCGCGACGACAGGAGTGCCCAACTTTAAATAAAAAAAATCAACGGACTTTTGAGGATACATGTAGCCTGTACCTACCCCTCCCACCCCCCCCCTTTTTTCCCGATATTACTCACGATATTATTGGTTCCGCATTCTGAAATTCTTACAAATAGGCGTATCAACACAAAGTACGAAGTTAGAAACAACAAACTGGAAGATGGTAAAATTTGTCATTTTTTAAACACAACCGTGTCTTATTCCTACAAATAATACCACTACAATAGTAAATCACAAATTACTTTCAATATTAGGATTTTACGGGCGATTGTATTTTGAAGTGACGTTCAGGTTGTTATTGACTTGGCTACCATTAGCTTGTGACCAGCGGCGGAACCAGGGTTAAATCTTAGGGGGTGATGGGAACCTCAAGGCAAAATATTGGGGGGGGGGACAAAATTTTCCAAAAAAACACAAATGAAAACCCTGATTTTCATTTTAAAATTCCAGGGACGGTGTCCACCCCGCCCGCCCGCCCGCCCGGCCGCCCGCCCGCTCCGTGTGGCGCCACCCCTGTTTTGTGACGTACGCAATACGCATGTACTTCCTGGGGATTTCACTGAAAACATTTTTAGAATTCAAAATGATATGGGTGAAGTGGTTCACGTATCCGGGAATCCTTAGTTAATTATGGATATAAATCATGAATGTCCGGGAAATACGAAGGATAATAGGATATGACATGGAGGATCAATTTATCTTTATGTTACGTTTCAATATTACAATGACGTTTATTGGCGGTATAATGATCTCTTCGGTGAGATCCTCGCTGGAAGGATAGCGTGGGAGAGGAAAATCCGTATGTTATATACGTGGAAACGAGAGTGTGCATTTTTAGATCATGTTGTCGTTATATACGTATACCAATGATTCGTGGAATAAAAACTAGTGCAGTGAGAAGCAGATAGAAATTGATACCAAATTTCACTTTAACTAACAAATGGTGAGATGAAAAGGGGGAGTTCACGAACTTGGAAAGCTAAATTTGCCATTTTGGGGGTTTTCATCAAGCAGACTTGCTATGTGATAGAGTGTACATAATGGTTACCCATGGGCGTGGGAGAGGGCTGCCATCGCTGTGACAGAAGAGTTCCGCCTCTAGCAAGCAAAATGAAATTTGCACCCCCTTTTTTTCTGCTTTCAACAGCTGATTTTCTAAACTTTTTTTTCCAGCTCCCCCAAGATGTGCACCTCTCCATGCCCAAACCGGCAAACCCGCTTACAGTATGCCCTTGTTACTGGTAGGGCAATTTTGGTTAGCTGTGTGTCCATGGACCATCGCATAAGATAGGCCTATTATGTGCCTTTATTGCTTTATCAAATTATTTATATATTCATTTATCTATTTATTCCCAACATTATTCAAACATGGTTACCTCTTCAGTCATTAAACTACTTTCAATGAGAGCCCTGTATATTATATAAAAGTACAGTAAATTAAATTGGAAGATTCACCAGCTTTTACAGTTGCAACTTTGCGAATTGCTATCCAAAATTATATCTGAAATCTCTTTGATCTTGAAAAGACTGTGTTTTATCTTTCTTAAGTCAATGTCTGTTACAAAATTCGTTCTTTGTACATCTTGAAAATCGGTATGGCATAATTTTTCTTGCTCTCCGCTCGGATATGGGATGATCTACCGCAAAATATAAAACATATTGCTAGTTAATTGTTAAGAAACCTTTGTTCCATGTAGTTCATTTTACTTCCATCCGTTATCCAGACACTATGCACATATTACGAGTGTGCCAGCCCCCGAGTACGAGATTGTGCACAGAGGTGCTAGGTTAATTGCCAACGTCATAGTTTGCATTTTTATTCTATTTTTCTTCCTATTAGTTTTTTTTATATATATAGAAACGGAGGTCCACAGAGGTTCAATGGTGTTAACAAAATTTGTTAGGGGTGCTATGTTCCTCCAAAAAAGTGCTTCAACACTTTGAACATCCCCGATTCAAAGGGTCCCCGTGAGGGATACTGAATGGGTTAAGTTCCGTTTGCTCCGTCGCTTCATGTTTAGTACCCTACATCACTCAATAAAAGGCGTGGTATAGTATATAAAGTCCAAGTATTATCCAAATTATAACCTAGACGTCTGTTCTGTCACTCCACATACCACAACATAAATCATGATCACATTTTATGACCCAATTTTGCTCTAATCCATCTGGACCGAGTTCAAGTGTGCCCCGCTATACCCCAGTCCCCTGACGACAGTAAATAAATAACGTTTATTACCAGTCATCGCGCCCGCCATAACGGTGAGCGGTATCAAATCACTCGAAGAGGTCTAAGGCCACTGTCACACGCCCATCACTCATGATATGAAGGTCAACAGAATATTCACTCTTTAACCTCGGTATTTACTGAACTTCACTGATAGGTCAGAAGACGATTTTTGGAAAATAAATTTGTTAAGGTTCTGCATGTTGCGCTTTCTTGGAGGGAGACTTTGCTAGTTTTTTTTTTTCCGAAGACCAAGCGATGTTTCAGTGTGTAGTGTGATAAATACATGTATCATAATTTGTTCGCCACGATTTCTCATTGGAGTTCCCGAGTCGAGACCACTCTAACTTTTTTTCCTATTTTTATTAATCTGATCGTTGACCAATTAAAAATCGTTCTTGGACAAATTCATTCCATGCTAAGTCATTCATAATCATGGGTGTATTAAAGTGGGGGAGGAGGGTTCAGGAGGGTCATGTGACACCCCACCCCCTAAAAAAATCGAAAAGTCCACATATTTTCCAAAGACATTTGTCTTCCGAGGGCCTTTCCACATGTTCTTATTTCATTGTAAAAAGGTCCAAAAATCACGATCACGACCAACCCAGAAATGGCATTTTAATCACATCTTGCACATCTATTTCATTGTGAAAAGATCCTAAAAAATTATGATCATGAGTATGACCTAACCAGAAAAAAAAAAACTTGATACACCCATGATAATCTAGACAAACAATTTCAAAGAGTAGGCGTACTTAGCTATACTATGTCGAATACGTCTATTACTGTAGACGTCTCCACGGTGCAGTGGCGTGCATGCCCACAAACTGGAGTTCTGCGTTGCGGTCAATGACCTCATCGGCTCCCTGGCGTTATGCAGTCTTCCAGCAGTGGCGTAATGAGCCAACTCACTTGGGGGTCACAAACGAATCATAAAAAAGCATATATGGGAAGATATAGTAATGGAATACATAATTTACCAAATCTGTATCAATTCGTGAAAGCAAAACAAAAACAAAAAACATGAAAAACAAGAAACAAAAACGAAAATTCATCTTCTTTGTTCCACGATTAATTTCATTGGGAGGGGGTCAACCGCTCCAACCCCCACCCCCATATGACCCAAGCGTCTTCCAGTATCACTGATCACTATCTGCCCGTGATTCAACTTTTAGGGGTTGTTGTCTTGTACACGCACCCCACCCCACTCAAAGTCAATATACTTTTTCTTACATTGATTCGCAATTCAAAAATTTGAGTAATACCTTCTTAGATAATAGATCTCTTATACGTTTACGACAAATTGTGATTTATTTCATCGTAATACCAGGATTCGGAAAATTGTCAAAATAAACGCTACCTAAAGAGTACTTATTTCACGTCATGCTGGGATTGGCCTATAGACTATGGAATAGTATTGACCGATAAAATCTGTAAAATCATCAGCCACGGATCTACGATTATTCTTTAAAGGTGGTGCTACCACCCATCCCCATCTTTCGAATGCAGGAAGGGGTGCATGGAGGTACCGCGAAAACGTCCTACGAGTCGGAAATTAGTTCAAATATAATCCGCGTTCAAAGAAAGAGTCGTTGCCGTGTGCCTGGACAAGCCTTATAGTGCAACAAGACATTGCGGGGAAGGGAGGTTGTCATCTACACACTCGAGTTGGGAGCAGCAACCATTTTCACAAAATGTTATTGCTTGCACATAGGTAAAGGTCTTCAAAGCCAAGTATAAAGTTTAATGTGTTACATATAGTACTTTTATATTATAGCAAAAGATTGAGAAAGAACAATTTGTAATGGGTCTAATAAAGGGCATATACGTCAATATTTAGTACAAGTGCTATATTTTGTATAATGCCCCCTTTTTAACCGGTTGGAGATTAATTACGAGTTAACTCGTGTTGGGATGTATGGAAAATCAGTGTTTTAGAGAAATTAAATCGTTTCTAACGGGTTAAGAAATACCACCTGATTTGGGGTGTCCCTAAAATTGGAATGAATTCATGTCCATGATGTTTTAAATTCTAGGTAACTTTACTGATCAGATTTTACAGACATGCTGTTTTTAATCTATAGGCAAAAGTGATGTCTTGTATTTCAGAAGGGCTAAAAATGAGATTCCCTGGATTTAAAAATGAATGTGATGTTAACATTCAATTTTTGTTATTTTGTGGATTGAAAATATATCTTATCGGTGCAATTTTTTTATAGATTGCCAATTTGGTGGAAACGGTAACATATACAAGACGATATATGCGGCTAAAACAGATTGATGAAGACAGTTTTATTAAAGTAGTTTTGTGGGGCGATGCAGCCAGGTGTGACGAGGTCAAGTGTGGGGATGTTGTCGTCATAACGGCAGTGATAAAGGAGGAGAACGGAGGTAAATATTAAGGATTTCATATCTCTATCAGCTAACTTCATTGTGGTATCCACTTGGGGATAGATTTTCATAAATTAGGGGAAATTGCATGTTTGTGATAGTTGTGTAGAAATATTACAATATCATTTTTGTGCAGAAAAGGTTAGTTTTCCGTTCTCACAGGTTCATGTTGTTTAGTTTCTCTCACTAGACTTATCTTGTTCTTTTCTCCACAGATTTCCTCTTCTTGTCTATTTTGCCCCACAGCCTTTATTTCCATTCACACAGGTTATTGTTTTGGTTCTTCATGGTTATTTTATTTATATTGTTTTTTTTCCTCCACATTTTCTCCACAGGTCTTTTCCAGGGATGAAGTCGAGGCCGGCCGTTCCGAGTCACGAGGCCGCTGGAAAAATATTGTTCCCATAGACTTTATACACGTGACTCGGTCCGAGGCCAAGGCCAAGGCCGGCGAAATCCGGCCTGGAGGCCGGCCTCGACTACATCCCTAGTCTTTTCATTCTTGCTTATCTTTTCTGTCCACAGGTTCTGGTCTTGTCTTCTTGGTGTTCTCTCTGTTTCTCCCCAGCCTTGTCACTTTCATTAATCATCATTATTTTTCTTCCACAGGTTTGCGTTCGGTTTCCCCTCGGTTATTTTAGTTTTATGTTGTTTAGTTGTTTTAACATTGAATTTTTGTTATTTTGTGGATTGAAAATATATTTTATGGGTGCAAATTTTTGTTATTTTTTTATAGATTGCCAATTTGGTGGAAACAGTAACATATACAAGACTATA
>JZLH01S0323187.1:17750-33079 GCA_001188425.1 Eucidaris tribuloides | reverse complement strand
TGCCCCCCCCCCCCCCCGCTCCCCGGGTGCCCTTATCAGATTTTTATCAACAATTGGTGTACATGTGTTCTCATTTTAATGATTTTCTAAAGCACTCTCACGTCATGTTCAGTACAGAGACACAAACATTTTAAGTACAACGCTCATGTGCATACAAGCCATGCATACAATGTACATGTAAATATCTTTTATGGGTATTCTCTGAACAGAAATATGTACGAACAATGTGATATATTGTCTAGTCAGTTTGGAATGTAATGCCTGACATATGGATAGATAAATTTCACAGAATCAAACTGAAATCAGTGTCTTAACCATGCATAATGGAAGCAAACAACTCACAAAGAATTGTGACTTATTGAACTTTGCTTGCACTGTACGTAAATTATTCTGGAATTTATCAATTTGTGTTTGAATTAAATTCCAAACCCATAATCATTTTTCATATTCAGTGCCGACTGCTGAACTCACTGTATATGAATGTAAGCCTACTGTACATGTATATTCACTATGTATTTGTTTTGTATTTCTTTCATTTTTCTTGAGGTTTGGAAATGTTGTAAACTTACAGACAATATCACATAAATTTCTTCAAACAAAAAGGAGGAGCTAGTTTTATCAAAGAGCAAAAGAAGGAACTACTTTTAATTTTTTTCTACAACTTTATTTTTTTTTTATATTTCTAATTTGTTTTTATTTTATTTTTATTTTTTTTTTGCATACGGACTGTACTGACAAAGAACTTGGTGTAAGGTAAAACAACTACAGGCTTTCACAATGGTATTTCAGATCCCTACAAAACCTCCAAACCTTCCAATATAAAAGATTTTATGTGGTCAAGGTGGATTGGCTATAATGCTAGGTGTACAAGTATTCTAGTACATACACAGGTACTCTTACAAGCAGTCAAATCTGGAAATCAAACTGTGATAACAAGAATTTTGGGGAGAAAAAATAAATAAAATCAGCGTACACAAGGTCCCGTAGAGCATGCACGCAAGCATGTTGGAACTGAAGTGTAACGTACTTGACGTACGTGAGACAGACAATCGACTCAAGTCAGAAGTCAGGATGAATTAGAGTAATATGAGCACAAAGAATATGGAAGTTGTGATCGTACATGCATGCAGAGAATGCGCTTTTGTATCTTATCTACAGCCGACTTAATTTTTTACAAATTGGGGTTGGCTGGGCATACAGGGTTCACGCAATCCGAGCGATAAGATCTATAAATCGCAAGCCTGGAGGGCAAATGGTGGTATGCACATGAGCGGTAACGCATTTGTGCTAATGTGTCCATGACACAATACCTCTGCTGGTGAAAGCTTTGACAAGAAAAAAATACCCACATAATCACGGGCAATTTATATAACGCGCTATATGTGGTTTTATAAACACCACGTTAATGCACCTTATAAATTGGCAGGGGGGAAATGCCTATTGTTGAATCTGTGTGAAAACTGTTCATTGAAGCTCGTGAATGGAAATGCTGCGATCAAAATATTTATTAGTTTATTTAAGGCATTTCTGATTTGATCTGAAGGTGAAGCAGTGTATGCACCATCAATCCATCATATTAAAAAGACTCACAAACTAAATGTAACATTTAACATACGGAAAGATAAAACAAAGATGGTGTCTACATGTAAATGATTGGATTACAAGCCAGTATGTGCATATACCTTATATAAATTCTGCTGACAATTTTGGACAAACTGCATTAGTGAAAAGTTTTATGAGGTTAAAAATATGTGAATACAAGAACACTGATAGATAGATAGATCTACATGTAGGCCTATAGATAGAATCATAGATAGATAGATTCCTGGATAGATAGATCCCTGGATAGATAGATGAATAGATAGATACACATAGGTATAGATAGATAGATACATGTAGATAGATATGTAGATACATGTAGATCTACATGTAGATAGATTTGATAGATAGATACATGTAGATGGATATAGATAGACATAGATTGATAGATGGATAGATGGATAGATACACACATACACACATACACACATACATACATACATACATACATACATACATATATACATACATACATATATACATATATACATACATACATACATACATACATACATACATGCATACATACATACATACATACATACATACATACATACATACATGTAGATAGATGGATGCACATGTAGAGATGCATGCCTATTGTCAAATACTGTGAATGTGGAGGAATTTGGGTGACTTTAACCATGGAAATCTCCAAGGCTTAATATTAAAGACCTTTGGGAGCTCTTAAAAGGTGTTGTTATTGATGGGCAAAGGTGAGAAAACTGACAAGCTATATTTGATAAAAGGTGCTCAAGTTGTCAACATGTACACATGCACACAACAAATGATAGAAACTACAATGAGGCTTGAGGGAGCAGTTGTTGAAATACTTGAACACAATGCCAGTTTACATTTCTCAGAAGGACCAGTTTATTTTGCACAACCAATCAGTGCAAAAGCTAACAAGATTTCATTTCCAACAGTACTGTATCTTTACCTGGCAATACCCAAGACACAGTTAAGTATTAAAGCCCAAGAATATACATGTAGTTTGGGTAATTGGTGAAAAATGCACTTTTTTCCCCTTTTTGGGGGTTGCTAAATTGTGTTTAGACATCACCTGAAAATCATACTAATCAGAACTTCCCTTTACGCAAAAAATAATGAAACAGTGTACGTAAATGGTCAAGACGCATGGAGGCCAAACTTTTTTGCCATGTACATGTAGGAAATGGACACACTGCTACTTGCTCTCCAGTAATTTAAAATTTACGATTTGCTACTGTAGATCTTAACAATTTTCAGTAGGTTTGAAGTTGTTTTCTGATGTCTGGGGTGACAATACTGGAAGATTGATAAAAAATAGTACTTTCAAGCAAACTAATACTTGGCCTCCAAGTTTCCGTTCTCGGTAAGCTCTTGATTTCTATTTGAACTGTGAAACAAACAAAAAACTGTCAGCAAATTACAAGATCTAAAATCCTACGTATTCTTTCTTACCATGCATTTCCACTTTCTGTCTTAAATACAGTGTAGGCCTACATGTACCGTACATGTACAGTATAAAATGTATTAGACAAAAACAAAAAACCTATTTTATGATTTCATCACATTTTTTAACTTTTTAAATTTATATTTACTTATTCTCCCCCCCCCCTTTTTTTGGGGGGGGGTGCTGATATTGACTACCATTCTGTAGAGCTACAACTTACTTACCAGATTAAAAAGTTATGTACAATATTTAAGCACTTGGTAGCTAAAAATATTTTGTTCCCTTTCCAAACTCCAAACAATAAGCCAAGTACAGTACTTTATGAAGTACGAACTAGTCATTTTTCATCTGTGATCTGACTTCTTTTTTTTTTTTTGTAAAATCCATTCCAGTCAAAGTCTCCTTTTTATTTTTCCAAATTTAAATTTTGCACCCTTGGATCCCGCTGAGTGGATTAGAGCTAAAGAAAGATTGGTATGCACAAGGTTCTCTCCCCATTACTCCATCTGTATTTGGTTTCTTGCGATAATAGCCAATGTTGCCCAGTTTTTGTTCATATTCATTCAAATCCTGTTGTTTTACATCTCTGTGGGGACTAGGCCAGGGGTAATTGAATTTGGGACTCATGGGATGCCTGCTTAGCCCAACAGCTTTTCAGGGGAAGTGTCTCCATTTGGTATTGCTGGATCTGGATTGAGTACAATACCATGGCAATACTGCAGCTCTTCTTTTACAGCTATAGTCTGTGATTCAGACTCTCAATTGCCTGTAAAAATTATTTGTGTATAACAGACTGCTTTCAGATGCAAAACTTTGTAGCCTGGGGTGAGTGCTGCACTCTTTTGTCATTCAAAGCTGGTTAAAAAGGGGAATGAAACCAAGACATTTACTTACATTCAGAGAATACATGTAGATAACAATAAGAGAGAGAAAATAGAGAAAGTTGAGCAAATTGGACTGAAATTTCCAAGAGTTATGAAAGTTCAAAGTTTACATATATTCCTTATTATGGAGGATTCTCAAATTGGCAACACTATCACTTTTTGAGATGAAAATGTTGAGAACTTCACATTGGTTTTGTACACAAATTTTCCCAAATTTACATTTTTCTGAAATGTCAGTTGAGAAGGTAATCAAATTCTTTCAGAAAAACAAGTAGAATCATTTTTGCTGAGACATACTTGAACAACAAGCAAGAGGCAATCAGATATTTCATTAAAAAATTAGAATTAAGTGAAACCTTTGTGCACAAATCCAATGGGGAGTTCTCCACATTTCCATCTCAAAAAGTGGTAGAGATGCCAATTTAAGAATCCTCCTTAAATAAACTTTGAATAATCACAATGGTTCAACCAAATTTGCTCAAACTTTCACTCTTTTATTTCTTCTAAATATTGTTCTGTATTCTCTGAATGCAGGAAGATGTTTAGGTTTCATTTCACAAAGAAAACCATGTAGTTTTGGCCTTTTGGGTCAACCATCAACCAATATAGTTCATGAAGCATATTGCTATTCCCCAAAATCTAGTGCCAACTTGCTAATGTTGATATCATTTAACTTCATAATCATTGGTTGCTTGAATTATGTATGGAATACCAAGGAATTACTTGCAACTCTATCCTCACATACTGTACCAACATCTATTCTCCATAGAAGTATATTTCTGCAGCAAAATGATTTAAAACTCTCAGCTGATTCCTACAAATTCCAAGTCATTTTGCTTGCTGATCGACGGTCAGGTAAAGGTACATACTGTATGTAGGGTGTATCTTTTGATACAGTAATACTTGGAACAAAGAGACTGCAAGTAATTTTAAAAACAAATTAAAGCAACCATGCCAGATGTAGTCTACTGTATACAGAGCTCAGGAGATGTTACTCCAAATACACTGCTGCATAATTGTTTGGGGTCTGCGATTCACAGACTAGCATTCATTGATGAGATTCTGGGTTTAATTAATTATTGACCCACAGACCTATCCAGTTACATACACAGTGATGTCATGTGTACCACACACTTCAATAATTTATTCACCAATCCATCATATATTCATAAACTTGTGTATTAATTCCAGCTATCTACTCCAACATTCGCAGGGCTGCCAACTCTCACACAATGAGCGTGAGACTCGCGCATTTTGGCCCTTTCTCATGCCAAATTTATTTTGATTTTCCATACATTTCTACTGATCTCACGCATTTGGACCTCTCACTTAAATCATTGGCCTATGAGAGTCTCACCTGCCGATTTTCACCCTTGTAATCTTCTAAATATACAACCTAAACATAGCATATGCGACACGCTTTCACAATAACGACAATTAGTAATACTTACTTCGAACATAATTTCAAATACAGTACTGTAAGCTAACGAAAGGGCACGAAATGATACAAACCTTGAGTATAAAAGAGACAGACCACAGTGTACGGCAGGTTGTCTTAGTACCGGCTACCGCGCGCCGCAGCGCAGTGCAAACGAGAGCTGTACGCACGGTCAATTAAAGCCCGAGTGATGGAGTACCGATCCTGGAAAAGCTGGCAAATCGTGCGCGCAGTTCGACGGCGCCCCACTCGGCTTGATGCGTACATCTGGTTGCATGCTGTTGTGAGTGCAGAGCTGAGGCGATCGCGAGAATCCAGAACTAGACAATCCCTGGCGTGTACGCTGGAAGTCTGTCTCTTTTTTACTGAGTTTGTCAGTATTTGTGCCTTTCTAGCTTAGCTGTTATTTGAATTTAGTTCAAGTGAGTTTGAACGGATTGCTGTTTTGTGGAATGCACGTCCATGCATGAGCGTTGTATTTTAGAAGATTACAGGCGGCGTGGGAAATGCACTGTTTAATTTTCCGTTTTAATTCTTTTTATTTTCTTTATTTCATCGCGAAACAGTTCCCGACCGAGTGCACGTCATCGGGAACGGTTGGCCAAAAAACCGGAATGACCACCATAGCAATTACAGTAACTTCATAAGTATGAACTATCATTTTTTCCATTTGCATCTGCATACATTATATTTTTTTTTGGGGGGGGGGGAGGCAAAATCCATTCCAGTCAATTCCTTTTTATTTTTCCAATTATATTTTGCACCTTGGGATCCGCTGAGTGGTATTAGAGCTAAGAAGATATGGTATGACAAGGTTTTCCCCATTAACTCCAGTCTGTATTTGTTTCTGCCGATAATACGCCAATGTGCCCGTCTGTTTTTCCATATTACATTCAAATCCTGTTGTTTTAATGCTCTGTGGGCTAGCAAGGGTAATTGATTTGATGACTCATGGGATCGCCTGCTTAGAGCCCACAGCTTTTTCAGGGGAAGTGTCTCCATTTGGCATTGCTCTGGATCTGAGTTTGACGTACAACCATGAGCAATATGCAGCTCTTTTTAAGTATTTAGCAAGTCTGTATTCGACTCTCAGTTGCTGTAAATATTGGTGGTTATTATCATGACTTGCTTATCAGATGCAAAATTTTGTAGCCTGGGTGAGTGCTGCACTCTTTTGTCATTCAAAGTGGTTAAGAAAGGGGAATTGAACCAAGACATCCCTGACACAATCTTTAAGGACCGTTTGAATGATTGACCTGCAAGCCAGTACAGTACTTCACTTCAGTTTATTCAGTTCACTTTATAAATTCTACTGGCAATTTTGGACAAACTGCATTTGTGAACAGTTTTATGAGTTTTATATGTGAATACAAGAACACTGCTAGATAGATAGATAGATAGATAGATAGATCAATAGATAGATAGATAGATAGATAGATAGATAGATAGATAGATGGATATACATGTACATGTAGATAGATAGGCTTTAGATAGATCTATACTGTAGATAGATGTAGATACATGTAGATAGATGAACATGTAGATAGATAAATATATCTATAGATACATGTAGATAGATAGAATAGATAGATGAATAGATGAATAGGTAGATAGATAATTACATACATACCTACATACATACATACATACATACCTACATACATACAATACATACATACAATACATACATACATATACATACATACATATACATACATACATACATACATACATACATACATACATACATACATACATACATACATACATACACATCTGATGCACATGTAGAGATGCAGGAATACATGATAGTCAAATCAGGGAGGTGTGTCTCTCTCACACCTCCCTGGTCAAATACTGTGAATGTGGAGGACTTTATGACTTTAACCATGGAAATCTCCAAGGCTTGATATTAAAGACCTTTGGGAGCTCTTAAAAGGTGTTGTTATTGATGTGCAAAGGTGGGAAAACTGACAAGCTATATTTGATAAAAGGTGCTCAAGTTGTCAACATGTACACACGCTCATAACAAATGATAGAAACTAGTTGATTTTATGAGGCTTGAGGGAGCAGTTGTTGAAATACTTGAACACAATGTGAGTTTATATTTCTCAGAAGGACCAGTTATTTTGCATGCAACCATTCAGTACAAAAGCCAACAAGACACAGAAGTATTAAAGCCCAAGAATACAGTTTTGGTAAATGGTGAAAATGCAGTTTTTTTGGGGGGGGGAGGGGGGGGGTTGTTGCTAAATTGTGTTTAGACATCACATGAAAATCACACTAAACAGAAATTCCCTTTTCGCTGGAAAAATAATGAAATACATGTAAATGGTCAAGACTCATGTAGGGACAGTGATTTTCCGTTTTACCGGTAAATCAAACGGAAAATCCGTTTGGTTCTTCACTTTTTATGTGAAAATTCATGGAATTCATCTTTGCAAAATGGATTCATGTTTTTGCTGTGTACATTTTCTATGACAAAATGGAATTTCCATTTTAAGATCAAGTTGAAACAGAATTACAGGTTTTCAGAAACAGAAAAGACCATTTTCTAAACGGGAAATCACTGTCTCTACTCATGGCCCCGGACCTTTTTGCCATGTAGGCCTACATGTAGAAAATGGACACACTGTACTTGTTCTCCAAATAAGTTAAGAATTAGAATTTGCTCAGATCTGAACAATTTTCAGTTTGTGAGAGGAAGATTCATGAAAACTAGCATTTTTAAGCAAACCTACATGTATACTTGGGTTCCAAGTGTCTATTTTGGGTAAGCTCTTGATTTCTATATGAACTATGAAACAAACAAAAATGACAGCAAGTTGCAAGATCTAAAATCCTAGGTATTCTTAATACCATCTCCACTTTCTGCGTAAAAACACATTTTTTGATTTCATCGCATTTGTTAAAATGTATATTTTATTTACTTGTTTATTTATTTATTTATTTATTTTTTTTGGGGGGGGGGGTGGTGCTGATATTGAGTACCATTCTGTAGAGCTACAACTTACTTACCAGATTAAAAAGTTGTGAACAATATTTAAGTACAGATGACTCCGCATAACTCGACGTCGCACAGGTCGAATTATCGCCTATGTTGAATATTTTTGTCAGTCCCAATTTGTTCTGTGCTTTTTCAATGGGAAGTTTTCCTTCTAAGTCGATTTTTTTACATCCAATATCGCTTATCTTGAACATATTTTCTAGTCCCAAAGGGAGCAAACATGTGTAAAATCATTCGCCTATGGTAGGTCGAAGTGGCCACAACTGTCATTCTTGAAGGTCTAATGGGTTGACCTTTTGATCTCTGCCTGTCAGCATGACCGTAAAGGTATCATGAATTTCCCCGATCCCTCTCTGCCTTCTCATTTTTAACAACATCCATTTCCTATATATGTTTCTTCATCTCTAACATAAAATTGTCTACAAAACTATAACTCGAATATCGTCTAAGTCGACGTGATTTGTGTGGTCCCCAGTGATTCGACTTAGGTGAAGTTTACTGTACTTGGTAGCTAAAATATTTTGTTCCTTTTCCAAACTCCAAACAATAGGCCAAGTTAGGGCTGGGTCAAGTTGGTCGGTCCCCCGGTTCCCGACCCTTGCCGTCGGGTTCCGGTGTGATTTTTAAGAACCGGTGTTCCGATGATATAAAGAAAATAAAAAGAAATTAAAACGGAAAATGAAAAGTGCATTTTCAACCCTTGTAATCTTCTAAAATTACAACCTAAACATGCATGGACATGATTTCACAAAACGACAATTAGTCAAACTTACTTCGAACTAATTTCAAATAACAGTACTGTAGCTAAGAAAGGGCACGAAATGATGACAAACCTTGAGTATAAAAGAGACAGACCACAGTGTACCGGCAGTGGTTTGTCTTAGTACCGGTACCGCCGCCGCAGCGCAGTGCAAACAGACTTCGCGTCAATTAAGCCCAGTGAGGAGTACGATCCTGGAAAAGCTGGCAAATCGTGCGCGCAGTCACGCGCCCACACTCGGCTTGATGCGTACAGTCTGGTTGCACTGTTGTGCGTGCAGAGCTGAGGCGATCGCGAAGAATCCAGAACTAGACAACTCCTGCGCCGTGTACGCTGTAAGTCTGTCTCTTTTTTACTGAGTTTGTCAGTATTTGTGCCCTTTCTCAGCTTAGCTGTTATTTGAAATTTAGTTCAAAGTGAGTTTGACTGATTGCTGTTTTGTGGAATGCACGTCCATGCATGAAGGTTGTATTTTAGGAAGATTACAGGGGTTGAAAATGCACTTTTTATTTTCCGTTTTAAATTCTTTTTATTTTCTTTATTTCATCGGAACACCAGTTCCCGACCGGTGCAACGTCATCGGGAACCGGTTGGCCAAAAAACCGGAATGACCCACCACTAGGCCAATTACAGTACTTCATAAGTATGAACTACTCATTTTTCATTTGCAATCTGACATACATATATTTTTTTTTGGGGGGGGGGGAGGGCAAAAATCCATTACAGTCAAAGTCTCCTTTTTATTTTTCCAAATTTAAATTTTGCACCCTTGGATCCCGCCGAGTGGATTAGAGCTAAAGAAAGAATGGTATGCACAAGGTTCTCTCCCCATTACTCCATC
Organism: Eucidaris tribuloides; assembly: GCA_001188425.1. Taxonomy (NCBI): domain Eukaryota; kingdom Metazoa; phylum Echinodermata; class Echinoidea; order Cidaroida; family Cidaridae; genus Eucidaris; species Eucidaris tribuloides. The sequence goes on along the minus strand of JZLH01S0323187.1, from coordinate 23,115 downwards.
TGTATTTGGTTTCTTGCGATAATAGCCAATGTTGCCCGGTTTGTTCATATTCATTCAAATCCTGTTGTTTTACATCTCTGTGGGGACTAAGCCAAGGGTAATTGAATTTGGGACTCAAGGGACGCCTGCTTAGCCCAACAGCTTTTCAGGGGAAGTGTCTCCATTTGGTATTGCTGGATCTGGATTGAGTACAATACCATGGCAATATTGCAGCTCTTCTGTTACAGTATTTACAGGACATAGTCTGTGATTCAGACTCTCAGTTGCCTGTAAAAATCATTCGGTGTATATTACTGATTGCTTTCAGATGCAAAATTTTGTAGCCTGGAGTGAGTGCTGCACTCTTTTGTCATTCAAAGCTGGTTAAAAAGGGGAATGAAACCAAGACATTTACTTACATTCAGAGAATAGGTAGAAGAGGAGGTAGAAGAGAGTTTCTCTTCTACCTCCACGGATACAGTAATAGTTGGAACAAAGAGACTGCAAGTTATTTTAAAAACAAATTAAAGCAACCATGCCAAATGTAGCCTACTGTATAAAGAGCTCACGAGATGTCACGCCAGATACACTGCTGCATAATTGTTTGGGGTCTGCGATTCACAGACTAGCATTCATTGATGAGATTCTGGGTTTAATTAATTATTGACCCACAGACCTATCCAGTTACATACACAGTGATGTCATGTGTACCACAAGCTTCAATAATTTATTCACCAATCCATCATATATTCATAAACTTGTGTATTAATTCCAGCTATCTACTCCAACATTGGTAAGGCTGCCAACTCTCACGCAATGAGTGTGAGACTCGCGCATTTTTGGCCCTTTCTCACGCCAATTTTTTTTTTTTTCCATACATTTCTACCGATCTCACGCATTTGGACCTCTCACTTATATCATTGGCCTATGGGAGTCTCACGCCAAAGGATTCACAGACATTGGTAACTCTAGTCTGCATTTGCTCGTTTGACAATATTGCATACGATCTCCAATCACTCAAAAAGATGCTCTTTCTTCATGGTTGTTTGTCATTTCTGTCCATTGATTTTGCATTGAAATATTTTTTTTTCCAAGTGTGTAAATATTTGTTGAGGGGGGAAGGGGGATGTGCCCCCCCCCGTTCATTTTTTTTAGGGGGATCGTCCTCCCTCAATTTTCAAAGCTAAATATTTGTTTTTATTTTGAAGCATTTTTGATAGATTTTATGTCTGCAAACCTGTTCAAAACATGAATGTGATGGAAATAGACTATTAGACTTTGTTAATGGCGGGGGGGGGGGGGGATCAAATTTATGCTTTCCACTTTTTAACAATGACAAAATATATGGAGGGGGTAGAGGGGGGGGTCAAATTTACACTTTCCACTTTTTAACAATGGCAAAAATACATATATATCGTCGTGGCTATTACGAACCGGCGAACTATTCATTTTGGTGCGCAAACGTAATTCCGAGAAAATCGCGTTTGAAAAAAGTGCACTTTTCCAACAAAAAAATTTCTTGTTTCTCGCTGTTACAGATGACTGAATTTTAGCAAAGTGACAAATATAAATACTCTAGTTTCTGGCTTACTGATTATTTTGAGCCAATATCATAACATTATAAATATATTTAGCGATAAAATTGTTTGGCAGTTCGTAAAATCCACTGCTTTCGCGTATCGCCATCGTTGCCTGTATTGCCTATGGACGAACAATTTTCGCGTTGAATTGTTCGACGGTTCGTAAAACCAGCGCCATCACGTGCGCGCATACCTTTGTGTACTGTTTGTCGCTCGCACCAAATTGTTTGTCGGTTCGTAAAACCCGCGCCTATCCAGTGCGCGTATACCTCTGTGTACTGTTCGTCGCTTGCGCCCCTGTTTTACGAACCGACAAACAATTTGTGACGAAAGGGGTGTTTTTAAACTCGTATATTTCAAAAAGTAAACATTTTTACTGTCTGAAACTTTGGGACATGATAGTTTATATTATGTACTTTCATAATACGATGAAAACTCAAAATCGAAAATTTGACCCCCAAACAACTGTTTGGCGGTTCGTAAAAGCCACGACGATATGACAAGTGTTTTTTCCTGCGCGAGGGTGTAATTATTTTGCTTTCGGTGTTTCTGTCCCCCAACCCCCCCCCTCCGTTACATGAAATCACTGCTAATGGTGCAAGCACACACACACACAAACAAACAAACAAACACAGCAGAGACGGACAGGGTAGACAAGGTTGAAATTGAAAACAATGGAAGTATGAATACATCCACCTTTTCACACTACTTCATTTCTTTGACAAAAGTTTTTTTTTAAATTGGAAAGCTGAAAGTCTATCAAATCTCCATCCCTCTTGAACAGATTTTATGAGTTATGACTGGCATTTTTTTTTCCTTTTCTAGCAATTTGTCATGATTTACCCCTAACACCATGTGTTGGGAAAGCTCCCATATCCTAGTAGAATTATACCCAAGGGAAATTAGTAGTTTGAAGCTCTGATTAATGTTAATGTATGCTGCAGACTGACTGCATCCACACTAGTGACGAAAAGTCACGATACAGGTATACAGCCAGGAAACCTAATTTATTGCATGTTATTACCAGTGTCACATTCAAAATACACATTCAGTGGTGTGGAGCAATTATTGGATCAGGCTTACAGTATACAACCAATTATTCAAAAAGAAAGATGAATATTTAATGAAACTGCATATCTCAATCTCATACTGCAGTACCACTGTTTCATTCAAATTCTGTCAAAATGTCTGTGTTGTACATAGTCGCAACTTTACATCAAATAACAATTACTTTGTACACGCATTAATTTGCAAAAACAAAAAAAAGATTTACAGGCGAGCGGTGTATGAGCTGTAGAAGGATTTGCATAGCATGTGACAATTTGTATAATTTATTTGCATAGCATGTGACAATTTGTATAATTTACTAAAAAATAAAAAAACAAAAAATGTTTTATCACTTTATTTATGATTTTTAGGTGGACCGTGGACGTGCCCAGGAAAGACAAAAGGATACATCTAGTTACACATTTAGAGATTCTGTGTAACTGGTTGCCAGAAAAATATCAGCTTTTTGGCAGTTTGGGGGACTTTTTTGTACGACAGAACCCACTAACAGGCTTATTTTACTGCATACCAGACAACTGACATCACAGAAAAATATAAATGACTTACAAAATACTCCCACATGTTAGATGTCACTATAAACCCATCTGATTAACCTCCTACTGGCAGAGTTTTGCACACAAATTAATAAATCCTTCACCTTGAACTTTGGAGTATAAATTTGTTGGTAATAGCATAAAGTAATACCTTTGATTCAATCAAATATGGATTGCAATTTATGTGCAGTCTAGGTATTTACAATATTTGAACTAAGAGAAGTGGAGAAAGTGAGATGACAAGGTAGGATCAGAGGAGATATTTTGCAAATAATTTCATAATGCATGCACATCAAAATTTGAAAAAAAATAAGTAGGAGGAGGAAGAGCAAGATGAAATAGAAGAATAAGGAGAAACAGAGAAAGAAAGAGTCAGTTATCAAATGTACAATTACTGTACAGTGCCTCATGAAATAAACCACTAATTTGAATGACATTTGTTATCAAATTACAATGACTGAGATAACAAGAACAAAGCTAAACAAGATGGAGAATCAAAACGGAGAAGTGCAAAGAAGAAAAAGAAGAAAAAGAAACAATTAAACATGACTCATATTCATGAAATAAACCAGTTATTTCATTAGCTTAAATTTGTATCAATAACTTCATACGTCATTAATTTGTAACTTACCCATAAAAAACTTGTATAACAGGTCTGTTCCAACTCTGCATGAATCAGATTCTTAGTTCCTCAGTATTATTCAATCTCAGAATAAAAGTGGATCATGCACCCACCATCAGGCCGAGGTAAGATGACCCATTCCGCACGTGGAACAGAGGCTAGGCGAATGGGCTTGGGTTTGCTAGGTGTCCCTGCAAGCCAAGACAAGCAGCCAGTGGATAAAGCAAGACTAGAAGATTACCGCTGATCAAGAAGAACCAGTTGTTCAGTCTTCAAGGGTTGAATCAATCCCATAAACAAGACATCACAAAAATGTTGAAACAATTTATAGTTCCTCACTTTGACAGCACCCCAAGACACATGTACATACAATACCCATGAAGACTTTAGAAATCACCAGATTTGAATAGATTAAAAGAGAGTCGGAAGATAATTGCTCACTCCAAAACTGTCCTATGGCAAATCAAAAAGCTGTTGCACCAACTACTCTGTTCCCAGAGAACAATTGTTGCTGAAGTGTCAGACAGCTGTATTATTTGAAACAGCTTAGAAGTTCTGTCTAAATGGGACACTCCAGTGCTCCAACACACAATCAAGGCCTGTTCTGATACAACTTTATGCCTTACTGGGCTCCTCACATGCGGCAAATTCCAGTTACAGGTACGAGCATGGTTTTGGGTCAAAGATTGTTCCTGTATGCATAGTAAGCTAAATGTACACGGAGCAATTCTTCAGTGAGCCTTACAATGTACACATCAACACACCACTGGGCATCCATAAAAAAACTTCACTCACATGTGCTGCCTTATCATTAGCCACACAGCAATAACACTCCAACCCTCGCCAATATGGATGAATATTCATGAGACAAGTGACTACACCAACAACCAATTACAGAGTAGGTGAACGCCCACTTTACAACCATGTCTCCAGTTCCCAGCTACACAGACCGTTGTAGGTCCATGCACAGACACACTCCACCAGCTTGTCATCAGACATGAGCAGCCATCATGCATATTCATCAGGGCACTTTGTAAGTTCATGACCACGCCACGCCAGGGGCACGGATCAATAACTGTCCCCAAATTTGCACATTCATTTGGATCAAAATTAATTAATATCTCCTTCTGCTGTGTCACTGACCTTCAGGGCGGTTGTAAAATCTCCATGCCGTACAACACTCCACGTTCCAAACCCACAGACATCATTTGAATTTCCAGGTTTCTTTGCATAATTACATGTAGCTTCCTGGACTTGACTTGAAATACCCTGCAGGGACAAAAAAATTGGAAGAAAATATATCATGACATACACTATATTAGTCTATTACTATTATGGACCACAATAGTCAAATATGAAGTTATCTCATATACCAGCTGACACTGAGCAAAACTAACTCAGCAGTATGAGACAAAGCATGGTTTCTGGAACCTAAATTGTATTTCTATTCTATTCAATAAATTCAATTACATCATTTATTGCAAAAAGGGTTTTATTTCTTTTTAATAGCTGTGTACCTGAGCATGAGCAGTGAGCAGTCTTACTAGGAAGGCAATAATCATATGTTAAATACTTTTTTTAAA
>JZLH01S0323165.1:3294-16041 GCA_001188425.1 Eucidaris tribuloides | reverse complement strand
GGAAGTGGAATAATGTCTGGTCATATTGATATATAGCCTTTTGACATGGCCCTCTCGCTGTTATGGGCGAGCGAAGCGAGCCAGCCGAGCGCGGCAGCGCGAGGGCCTTTTGAGATCTGCTTGGCATCCGAAAAGTAATTATTATTCATGACCACAGGAACGACCGATCTCTGTTCGAATCAACCAATGAATTTGCGCGTTACGATCCCCTGTCTTGGCCTTGTCAACTATTCGATGGGTTGAAAGAAATTCCTTCAGTATTGGTTACTACATTACATATACCATCAAACACCAAATTAGTACACGTTCATTGTTTGAACAGAGTATTTGAAGCATTTTTCTTTAAATTTTGTTTCGTAAGGTCCAATTTGGCGTGCAAATATCTGGGTTTGTGAATCATTTCGCCTAATGAAATAGTGAACGCTTCCAGATCGTTTCGTGTTGTACAGCAACAATCTGTACGAACATGGTCTTAGTATGACTGCATATTCAACGTAGGATCAACTAGACAGACACGCTGATTGGTTGATTTTTGCTACCCAAAGTAGGATAGCAAAATTCGGTAATTCAAAGGTCTAACATAAGAATTGGAATCAGATCTCAAAAGGCCCTCGCGCTGCGCGCTCGGCTGGGCTCGCTTAGCTCGCCCGTAATACAGGGCCTTGTCAAAGGCTCATTAATATGCAATAATGTACCTTTTAATAAAAATGTATATGGTATATTTTAACTTTTATAAGTGTCCAAGAACTTTTTTCCCCCGAGTGTATATTGTCAAGTAAAAACATCTCCTTTAAAAAAAATCGGAGAGCTATTTATTTGGTTATAATATCAATTAGAGCTCTCAAAAGACAAAACAATTTAAGTACTTTGGAGACTGTCAGGGAGAGACAGTAAATCTAATAAGTGGATTATGGATACCTTGGACCCTGGTGAGATGCTTGAAAAATTGATAGTACCTGCAGTCCTGCACTGAAATTCTTTGGTCATATGTCACACATACAACTCCTTCTTGCGTGACATACATAATGTTGGAATTGGTGCCCGGAAAACAGAGCAGAGGAAGACTAGGAGCTTCAGGGCTGAGGGCCCTCCCTTAAGGTTTTCTTTCAGGAGGCCAATTTGACACATCAGATGAACTTCTAAAATAGTCTTTTTGGGTTGTAGAATCTGGGTTTTTTTTTTTTTGGCGGCCAATGCAAGAATTCTAGTGGTCAAATGGAATTTCCGGTGGCCACTGGCACCTGGGACACTGTCCCTTAATGGCAAGCCCTGAGCTTGGTTGGTGTATGGCCTCCTACAAGTACAAGTATGAAACCCCTGAGGAAGCTATTTGTGTGGCAGAAGAATGTATGTGAGAAAAGTGTTTGTGAAAAGGGTTACCAATTACGCCCCTCCCTCCGAATGAAAATATTGGGGCAATATGCCCCCTTATAATTTTGACAACTAAGAAAATTCCTAAAATGCAAAAAAAAGCAGTGCAAGACAACACAAAACTATTAAACTCGATATTTTTGTGCAAAATTCTATATTGCAATTGATCATTTTTCTGACTTTTAACCCCTACCATCCACAAAATTGATTGATGCTGCTGTAACAGGTCACACATGTAACAGGTCACACATGACTCATAATGAAAAAAGTTAACACTCTTAACCAGTACATGTACCTTGAAGTAGACAAGAGTTCACTTGTAATACACTTGTTTGTTTTTTTCTCCGCTTTTCTGCAGTCAAAGGTCAGGCAGCAATCAATGTGATAACGGCCAGTGAAGGGGATCAAGTGGTCCTGGACTGTGAGAGGCCAGCCGAGGTTCCTGGTATTATCTCTTGGAGACATGAGGGACAGACCATCCTGTTTGGAACCTTGTTCCAAGATGAGAGCGGTGCTTATAGTCTAGACACCGAAACCCTCAATCATTGGAAGATCATCATTGCGAGCGTCAACTATGCCAGAGACGGTGGAATGTGGTTCTGCTCGTCGGACGGCGTGGAACTACAGATTTTAACTACCATCGATTTGATTGTGTTGTGTAAGTAAAGCCGGAGTCCTTGCCAGGGCCCTGGAAGTGAGATATGGAATTAATCTTTAATAAAGATGGTTCACAGCCTATGTTAGGAGATTAAATGCTCAAGTCATATTAGGACAACCAGTGTACCCCCCCCCGCCCAATACTGTCAAGTTAGATTAGTTTTCAATTCTCGCATTTTGCATTACGTAGCGCCGTCGTTTGGCAGACCTGAACAGAGCTATTTGGTGCATTGGCTGAAATTAGACACGAAAGTGACCAGGTGTGTACGATAGATATGTGTGTTTATATGCGTTCTACAAATCTTGCCAATTTTCAGTGATATTTTTGCAGCTTAATCTAAATTATCTATCATTATTCTTATATGCGAAGCAGCGCAATGCTTTTCACATTAAAGTAAAGCTAAACAAAAAACTTGACAAGTTTCCATGGATGGCGACTGTAACGTGGGTTAAATGGTAGATGTTGTAGTTCTATATTCAGTGATACATGTCGACCTGGAAGTTGGAAATCTAGCCTGTCCGGGCTGGACGTTGGTGGCGCAATGCATTGTGAAACGCGAGACTTGGAAACAATTTGTTTCGTTGAAAATTCCTCCAGGGGAGTTATCTTTGGAAAGTTGACGTTGGGGGAATTGTCCTCCATGGGAGTCATCCTCTAAGGAGCTGTCTTCCAAGGGAGTTATCCTCGGGGGAGTTATCCTCCGGGGAACTGTCTTCCTGGGAATACCCCTAGAAGAGGCTGAACATCTAGCCAAGGGAAGAACTGAATGAAGACACGTAGGAAAGAGAAGGGACACACTGTTCTTTGCAATTAAGTCAAGACAAGTCTTTTCGGAGCAAAAATGAATTTAAGGCTCAATGAACCGGTATACATGTACATTGGTTCCAATAAAAAAAACATGACTCAGTGTCCCATGAAATATGAAAAAGGTATTGTAGATGAGTACTCTTCTATGGCAAGAATGTACGGTGACATTTGAACTGAACAGTTTTTTAGTTATTTATGTCTTTCATGACATTTTTTTTACTGCTACATGTATGACCAGCTCATTAAAGGCATTGTATAACAATGTTTCCAGTTTTAAAAAAAAACTGAGCCACGTGATTCCTCATGCTACCAGTGTCTCTGATACGGTCTAAAAATGAAGCCCTGAAAAAATTGCAGTTTCAAACGATCATTAAGTGCTTTGATAAAGTGAAAATCATTGACAGACCATTCTAGTTTTCCCCCATAGACTGCTGTGTTGTAGAATTTCCTATCGGCTGAGAATGATTTATGTGCCAACTTGTATCGGCACTTATTTTACTAGTGACAGCATAACTGTCTGAACTTTTGTGTTCTAGGGTGTTTATTTGTCCATTCAAACACTGTCAGATATGTGAGATAGCAAAGTTCGACAATTTTTTAACGGGTCTTCCACAGTGACGTTTTATAGCGTCTTTAAATTACCATATTTTATTTTCCAGCACGGGCTGCTCCTATCAATGGAAGTATTACGGTAACGATCGAAAACCAAGGAACTTCACTCCTTGTTACGTGTAACATCACTGCAGATCCTCCACCATATCCATCAATAAATAGTTACGTTATCTATCAAGATGGCGATGTCATCTCAAACAACAACACAGCACTTGTGTCTCCAGTTCCAGAGTCATGTATTAACTTTACCTGCACAGCCAGCAATGAGCTCGGTAACACTACAGCGGTGGCTCCGGAATACTGCCCGGATGTAGGTAAGTGAAAGTATGTGTGTACTCTTCTGAGAAGCTGTATGTATTGGGCTATTACGTATCGCATGCATTTCTATGAAGTGATAATTTCTACCCAACTCCACTTTTAGCGTAATCCTTGATAATTATGGAGATAATAATAAAAATTCTGATGACAATTAAAATAAGCAATAATTAAGATACTGCTCGGATAAACATCGCCCTTGGAATTACCACAGAGTTTAAAATAGATTTGATCTACACACAGTAGTATGTGGTCAGGGTGAATCCGGTCAACCTTAGTTTCACAGATTTTCACTTCTTTAAAGCGGAGAAAATAGTCATTTTTAAATACAATTATTCTTTAGGGCTTCATCTTTAGACCGAATCAAAGCCCCTCAGAGCACGGAGGGCTATGAAACCTGTGGTCATTGTTAACTTGTATCATTGAAGGATAAAGCAACTTATACACTTTCAAAATACAGAACACTAATTATTTGGAAACCATATCGATGTATGTCTAAAGCTACACACAAATATGACATCACTAATAGTGTACAGATCTACTTGTAAAAGTATAACGTGATTAGCCCAAGCTTGATTTAAATGGGAATTTGTTGCCGCTAAGTTGTGATATCTCGCTGAAGACGGTTTGATTTTGCTTTAACACGTATTTCCCATAGGCCTTGTGACGAGATATCTCGTGTCTATTCTTCAACATGTAAACACCTGTCTAGTTGTAACCCACCCTACGATAATCATATTCCCCCTGGGACGTGCTAAATGCCATCGTTAGAAAATTTTTATGTTATTGGACAGTTATTTTTCACTTCGTACTTTTTCATTTCTTTTATTTTTTTTCTTATCGATGTATTACAGCACCCACACTTATTTCACCAGTAGCTACGGAGGATGGCTTAGGTATGTAACAAAATAAAGAATATTTCTGCTTCTAAGTTCTTGTGTGTCCTTTCCCTATATTCCTGCTGTATTTATCTTTATTTCGGCTCTTGATTTCGAGAAGTATTAGGTGTTGTCTTCCCAACTTCGCACACATGACCAAAGTGTTGTTCACACATCTAATCAACCCATTGATCGCTAATTTCGCATCTATGCACAATCGTACAATGAAATTGAACAATCGTAATACATGTAATTATTTTTCTCCTTCTCCTTCTCCTTCGTACAGGAGACACTAAAAATAGCTAGTGTGCGGAGGTAACACCTAATTCAAACTTACCATTCTCAATAGTGCAAAAAATAAAAAGAATAAAAAATCAAAGAAATTAAGAAAGTGCATTTGTCATTATTATCCCCTTACAATAAATTCAGCATGAAAAGAGTTAATGTTATATCTCGTTTTTATTCTTTAACATGTAAAGATCTGTCTAGTAACCCACCCTACGATAATCATATTCCCCCTGGGACGTGCTAAACGCCATCGTTAGAAAATGTTTATGTTATTGGACAGTTAGTTTTCACTTCGTACTTTATTATTTCTTTTATTTTTTCTTATGGATGTATTACAGCACCCACACTTATTTCACCAGTAGCTACGGAGGATGGCTTAGGTATGTAACAAATAAAGGATATTTTTGATTCTGAGTTCTTGTGTGTCCTTTCCCCATATTCCTGCTGTATTTATCTTTATTTCGGCTCTTGATTTCGAGAAGTATTGGGTGTTGTCTTCCCAATTTCGCACACATGACCAAAGTGTTGTTCACACATCTAATTAACCCTTTGATCGCTAATTTCGCATCTATGCACAATCGTACAATTAAATTGAACAATCGTAATACATGTAATTATTTTTCTCCTTCTCCTTCTCCTTCGTACAGGAGACACTAAAAATAGCTAGTGTGCGGAGGTAACACCTAATGAAAACTTACCATTCTCAATAATGCAAAAAATAAAAAGAATCAAAATTCAAAGAAATTAAGAAAGAGCATTTGTCATTATCCCCTTACAATAAATTCAGCATGTAAAGAGTTAATATTATATCTAAACCACATTTTGTTTAATCAACTTATCCGCAAGTGCGTATGAACTGTAGGAAAAAAATCAGCAAAAGCTTTCCTCCCTGAGCTCTTCAAAGCCAGAAGACGTACCCGTGTCAGCCAATCAATGCCTCCCCAGTCTCCAGAATCTACTCCAATAGCAGGACCTTCATCCAGTAGGCCGTTTTCGTAATATATTGAAATTTCATGCATGTCTTTTAAACAAAGGTTGTTCTTGACAACCTGAAAGTTTGTCCGAGTTTTGTCCGACATGTCGGTAACGTACGCAAGTTGCATTTTCGGTATTGTAAATGTATTCATAGGAAACAGATTAAAGAAATAGCTCATCACTAGGCTTTGGAAGTGAAAACATCCATAAATGTGAATACATTATGAAACTGGTCTATTAACATTACCTGGCGAATAAAAACTTTGTGAACAGCAGAGTGCACAACAATATGTAAGGAATCTTTTTAAAAATGCACTGATATTCTTTCTATACAGGAACTGAGATGTCAACTTCAAGTCAAACTACGACGGAATTTCCAGGTACAGATAAAGAGCAAGTTGATTACTTCATTATTGATAAAAGTGGAGTACTTAATAGATTTCATCTTGTTTAACATACCGACATATTAAATGCTGTACACATTTTCCGGTAACAAAACAAAAATAACAATTATCTTGGAACCCTATGGTTTGAAATAAATCCTCTGTTACAGACATAAACGCGGAAAAAAAATCAAAATAAAACGAAACATGAAAACCAAATCATCATTGTCATCATTTGATCATGATCGTCGTCCTCGTAGTCATTCTTCTTCTTCTTCTTCTTCTTCTTCTTCTTCTTCTTCTTCTTCTTCTTCTTCTTCTTCTTCTTCTTCTCATCATAATCATCATCATCAAAATCAAGATCATTATGGGGTCGGGTTGTCTTGCTATTGTCCATCATCTTTTCGTGTATTCCCGTCATCAATAAGGGATTGCTTTTTCATCCTTCTTGATACACTCCATCGACCTATTTTCAGCCAACCCCTCTCTTTCTCTTTCCAACCTCTACAGTGTGTCTCAAAAAAAGTGAAAACCGCCTTCTTTGGCAATTAGAAAATGCTTTTGTAACATGATGCTTACATCAGCGTCAAGAGCATAGTCTTAGCTTTCAAATACCGTTAGCTTTGTTCAATTTGCTTGTCTTTATCTAGAGATATGTTACTTTACATAAGAAAGGGTAAAATTGCAATTGTGCCACATTTACTACAGCCTCTTATAAAAGTGACACAATTGTGATTCCACCCTTTTGTTGTTTACAACATATCTCGAGATTAAAACAAGCAAATTGAACAAAACAAATGGCATTTGAAAGCTAAGACTTAGCCCTTGACGTTGATGTTAGCATCATGTCACCAAAGTATTTTCTAATTGCCGAAGAGGGCGCTGTTGACTTGCAGAATTTTGTTGAGACATGCTGCAGCACGTCTCAAAAAATTGTTCAAGTAAAAAGCGCCTCGATCTTTGACAGTTGTGACACATGTTTACGTCAACATCAAAGGCTACGTCTTAGCTTTCAAATGTTGTTTGTTTTGTTCAATTTGCTTGTTTTGATCTCGAGATATCTTGTAAAGAACAAAACGGTGGAATCACAATTGTGTCACTTTTACGGGAAGAGGGCCTGATGCTATTGTTGACTGTAGTAAAAGTGGCACATTTGTGATTTTACCTTTTCGTGTTAAACTGAACATATCTCTGGACTAAAACAAGCAAACTGAACAGAACAAACGGCATTTGAAAGCTAAGACTATGCTCTTGATGGTGATGTAAGCATGACGTCACAAAAATATTTTTCTCATTACCAAAGAGGGCGCTTTTGACTTGCACAATTATTTTTGAGACACACTGTATTTCTTGACAATCGAGCTATCTCAACAACTTGTCTTCATTTTTCATCTTCCACTGGCCACCACAATAGGGATATCTTTTTATTTGTTACTTCTTCATTCCGTAAGCTATCTCACGTCACTACTCCTTTCACAGTTCTCAGTCACTGCATCTCTGCAGATTTTCAGCTTCTCTTGATAAACCAATTGTTCATTGTTACGTGATATCTTAATACGGGAGCACGGACCCGAAAATGAAAGTTTCGTGCAACCCACACTACATCTCAATTCTGACCGGATAGGATGGTAGAATAGACCCTATAGAACAACCCTAGGTACTGTGTATAGTCAAATTGTGGTATCACTTAAAAGATATAGGCCTTTGAACTTAAAGGAACACTTCACCACAAATATTGAAAATAAAGAATTAATCTCAATATAATTTGTTATATCTTGAGCTGTTCGTGATGAAATCTCCCGAAAATGATATCAAACATTAAAATCAACCTTTACTTCCAGTTGCATGATATATTTTATACATGACCCCCTTGCTGACCACACCTTAAAGGTGAAAAGTATATGCGTCACATTATACAGGAAGGCCAAGAGAGAATGCAACACCTGCTATTGTTAATTTCTTACACGTCATCGGCAAAATGGTCTTGATGTGTAAATCATCAGTTAGAACATTCTTTTTCCAACAAAATGATACCCTGTTCATTGATTTTGAGTAAGGCTTTTGGATCCTAGGACCATTTTTGAGCCAATGTTGATTCCCCAAAATGCGACTCCTTTAACTCCAGTGGTCATCGGAACGCCGAAATATTCTCTCAATGCGGCTTGGCATAGAAATTGTGAATTTGAGCAGATAAAGGGAATAATGTCCTGCTATTGTCATTGAGATTTATTCTATCTATTCTTGTTCTATGGCACGCCTGCCTGACGCAAGAATATCTCGCGAGGATCGCTGTTATTGAAAAAGGTGGGCGAATTTGAGAAGCGACATTGCCTCACAAAAGTGACCTAGGATCCAAAAGCCATACTTTAAAACAGTAATCATGATATCATTTTGTTGGAAAAAGAATTTTCTAACCATTAAAGCAAAAAACAATGACATTTTGTCGATGATGTTGAAGAAATTAAGGATCGCAGGTGGTGCATTCTTTCTGGGCCTGATATAATCTCGGTAAAGTCATTTTGTTTTCTTTAGTTCAAGTTTTCCCAGTAAGTGCTAAAAATGATCTGTAAAGTAACGCCTTGCAACTAATACATATGTTAACACATGCCTTTAGAGTTAATCATTTGTAGATTTATTTTTTCATTACTCTCCCCTTAAAACTCATTAATAGCAAATCTTGTTATGTCTTTCTTGTTGCATTTCATAGTTGTATCTGGGCAAACAACAACAACAACAACAACAGGACCTGCTGATACTACAGTGGAGAGTGCAACATCGGGCCAGTTGGTGTGTAATGTAACCGGTACCAGTGTAGCCTGTCTTACAGGCGTTATTTCCCTTCTCCTCCTCACGCAGTCAATCTGGTTTATCTAGTAGTAAGACTAGGCACTGTTAAAACTTACTGTCAAGAACAACGCCTGTTCTAAAACGGTCATTCCACTGCTTCAGTAGTATATTTTACAGGTTTTATTTACCCTTTTCTCCTTGTGCAATCAATTTGGTATGTCTAATTGTAGTAAGACTACGCACTGTTAGAACTTGGCACGATCGGCTGGGCAGGTGGCAGCAAATGGGGCCTGTGATAAGACTAGTCGTAAAACTAAGGTACGTTCCATTAGTAAACCATAATTACACAGAATCACATAAAAGCGGCACCCGGGTACTTGGGACTGCGGCAAAACCTCTTGGAGGTGAAAATGTCCTGAATTTTAAGAATTAGACTGCGAATATTACTCCATGATTTTCCGTATGTAAAAAAAGAGTGGCGGCCTCCCCTAACCTCCGCCCCTCGTGATGATGCCCCCTGAATCACACCACATGAAAAACATACACATTGGCACTTATACACACAGGTTCAAACACACAAATATGTACACACGCACAAACACACAATCACACAATCACACAATCACACACGAGCACGTAAACACATGCATACACAAAAACGCACACAAACTCACTCTTGCATACATATGTACACAAATACACACACATGCATAAGCATACACCTCAGGATCAAAATACACACACACATACACATACACACACACACACACACACACACACACACACACACAACAACAACAACAACAACAACAACAAAACATATTAACAACAACAAGAAAATTACGATGAACATTTCACTCCATTGCTGGGATGATTCCTCGCCGAAACATTTGTAAAGGCGAATACAATGTAACAGTTTTACTTCTAATAGACATAAAATATTTCAATGATTTGGTTAAATCTCATGACGATTTCAGACAAGTGGGATTTTGGTGGAGTACAAAATGAAAGTGCTGTGCACGAAATTTCCCCCTAATATGCTTTTTAGACGACATGGTGGATTGCTTTAAACCTTTGTATTTTGTATATGGAATTGGCATGTATTTGCATAATAATTATCACCCAACCAACAGTAGATTTTATAGATATTCTCAATACATTTAATGGTATAATCACCCAGGTGTATTTAGGATCAATTTGGGATGAATTACATTCTCCTTTTTATACATGTATTACAATAAATAAATAAATTGTCAGATCGTTAAAAGATTTGATCTTGGAGAGCCTGAAACAAATTGTCCACATATTGTATGTGGTTCATTGCTTTACATCAGAAAACCATGGATAAAACACCGTGTACCTTGTCTTTCAATTTAATAGTATGATAAATATACGGGTTTAAAACATTATTATTATTTATATGATGGTGAGACCAGTTTGTATAATACGCAGAAATGCTGCATACAATTAACCAGCATTGTATATGTGTGTTTTTTTCTCACCTGCAAATGCTTTTAGTAATGTAGAATTAATATTGTAGTCTACCCCAAAACACTGAAATTCGAGATTATCTGCCATATTCGAGAAATATACATTCGCCACTATCCAGGATGAAGAGAAGAATGTGGGTTGAATAAAGAGATATTTTCTTCTAAATTGTTACTTATTGCATACTTTGAGGTACTCTGTACTATAAAAATGTACAGGCACTCTCGAAAAGTTGGGAATCTAAGTTTAAAATACAAAAAGTTGCTGTGACAATGAACGTGATAATTCGGGATAATTCCACGTGATTCAGAGATAATATTATTCTTTCACCACACAAGATTGGTTCTCCTCTCTTAGTTTTTATTGATTTTCCACGTTAAAAGTTTGGTTTTACTCTGAAGAAGTAACTCCCAACGTGTGAAACATAAGCAACTGCACATCAAACCCGGGGGGGGGGGGGTGGGTCGCTTTCCACACGGCCTGCTATGCACCGGTGTCCAGAAAAAGCGTCGTAAAGGGTCCCTTTTCCAGCCCTCGGGCATCGTCGACGTCTTTTGGAAAAAAGGGTAGCTTTTTCAGCACCGTTCGCTGGCAATCGCCACTTAGGGTAGCCTTTTCTCACATGTCTCGCCATTTAGGGATACTAATTTGGTTATGTAGATTACGCCATTTAGGGGTGCAAAATTTTTGTGGATCTAATAACATCTCCAACATGAACATTTGATAATTAGGAGAATTATTTATGAATTGTTAAGTGAACCTCTTCGGGTTGCGCAATGTACAATAAGGTTTTAGATGAGAAAAACACTTGGGTGGGGTATCAAATTAGTTGATTTCACTGTTTACGCCACTTAGGGTAGCTTTTCTGATGTGTTACGCCATTTAGGGTTGCAAATTTCGTTATATAGGTTACGCCGTTTAGGGTGCCTTTCTGAGGTTGTAGGACACGGGTGGAAGACAGGCCGTGTGGAGAGCGATCCCCCCCCCCCCCGGTACATCAAAGGAATTATCCCCTCTATTAGAGGTGGCCATTCTTTTGAAAAGTGAAACATAAGTGGTCACACACGTGACAGAGAACTTTTTTGTACCTGTTTCTCATGCTAATTGCCAAAGGCCTGGCATGGTACATTCGTTGTTGAATGTAAATATATCTTATATATCGTCAATAGGTGGATCAAGTGAAAATTTTAATGTTATGTTAATATACTTACTTTAGCCGGCTCAGAGAGCGTCAATAGTAAGTTTTGTCACCGTGTGTGACAATTTGTTTCAATTTTCAAAGAATGGCCCAGGTAATGTTTTACCGAAAGTTACATCTATATGCACTAAACTCCGTCAACCGACTGGCCACAAGTAGTGAATCAAAATGCCTTAAAAGTTACACGATGAAGTATACCTTTGCAACCGAATACCAAAATCGAGGAAAACGTACCATCCGTGTTTGAAAAAAAAGGAAAAATTTCATGCATCCATTGTTACAATTGAGTATTCACCACAGTAACTGTGTAGTCCGTATGAGTGACATTAAACTCTTACGAAAAACGGTTTCGTCGTGTTTTGTAGGTGTACATAAATGTGGTCGAACAATGTGTGAAATATTATTCATAACATACATAGGTTGGACAATGATGTTGGGTTCTGCATATTGTCACATTACGTATTGCTAAGAACACAAATCTGAGTAGTTTAAAATTAAATACCGAACTTACATCTAATATGTGTCAAGTATAGAGAACTGTTTGAATCATTACAATCAATGCCCAGTGAAATTAAATCATGGTGCCAAAAAAAACACGCAAAAATATCCTTTTCATATAAAATTTCAATTGTAGAAATTATAAATTCTAAATTGAGATGAACGTACTTTAAGAAACAAACTCTATCTTATCTTGCATTTCGACCTATTTTCTCACATATTTTTCTTTTGTTGATGTGTATCATGCATGTAAGTGCGTTTATTATAAACCTGATCTGTTTGCTGTAACTGTGCATGGTTGTCTTATCTCTTGAAACGTGTAACTAATAACTGAATAAAGCATTAGATGTAAACATTAATTTCAACACATACTTCTTGCTTTGTTAAAAGCGACTGTTTTAATATGAATGTGTGTGTGTATGTGTATGTGTGCATGTGTGGTGTGTGTGTGTAGGTGTGTGTGTGTGTGTGTGTGTGTGTGTGTGTGTG